>OX377619.1:117030217-117228212 GCA_947397865.1 Polietes domitor | reverse complement strand
AAAAGTGATCTACAAGGATACATTTTTTGGGTGACCCCATTCAAATGGGCCACTATTTTTGCCGTTATCGCTCTCGAATACACATTTTATATTAGAATTTGATAAGATTTTAATACCTAATAGGAAAGTCCAATATATGAGTCAATTCTTTGGTATAAACCACATTATTTGGCCCCGTTTACACTATTACCGATTTAGATACCACGTCGGATCTTGATCAAATTTTGCAGATCATGTTATATGGGAACTATACCTACCGTGAAAGTGGTTTCATGTTTTGGTACAGGCCCAATTGTTGTTGTGTACCCCATACAAATGTGCCTCCGATTTCTCCTATGACCGATGTAAAATCTGCATTTGTTATCGGATATTGATGAAAATTTCCAGATCATGTTATATATGATCTCGGAACACATACAGTAAATTGGACCATATGGGCCGGTGTTTACAAATACATATTATGCAACAGTCCCTCCAGTTTGATGATCAAATCTTCCAGAGGAATGTTCTACGAGCCTTGTTGGGCTATAGAAATAAAAAGCATTGTGGGACACGAAAAACACAAGAATAAAATTTGGACTGTTTAATGATGGTCAGCCAAATAGTTCGTCGCTGCATCAATCTCTTATCTAAACGCTGAAAACACCACCAAAGATCATGTTTTACAGATCGTGGACTATTTCACATAGGATTTCACACAATTTCATTGCACAACATCTTATATTTCAACTAGAGGTGTCTATGAATATATAAGGTGGATTTCTTTTAATTCCAAATGATGTTTTTTGAATTTCAATTGTTTTTTAATTTCAATCGGCGTCTTTTAAATTACAAATGATAATGTTGTAGAAACCACATATTTTAAAAGATATTCTTTAAATTTGTCACAATGCATTATATTTCACCTAGAAACACCTATGGTGAATGTGGGCCAGGTTATAACATAACCTGCAAACAAATGTCCTTAACGATGTAACTTTTTGCTCAGACACATACAGATTTTTATCTAATTCGACAAAACACGTTATACTTCAGCTAGAAACATACATTGTGAAAGTAGGTCAGATCGGTTCACTACTTTTTCCGCCGAATTCAGTTGTAATGGGATAAAAAGTGGAGCTCGGGCCCGCAAGACTTTGTCCTTTCCTTACTTGTTTTCTTCTTTGATTTTATGATTTACCCAGACCCGAATTTAATGCAACACATTTAGAACTTGTGGTGTATAATTGTTGTATTTAGTGGTCCAATTTTATACCCTCAATTTGCACAAATGAAGGGTACGTATCAAAGACGTAACGCATTGAACGAGTGACTTAAATTCGTTCCATGATTTGAGAAATGTCCATCTGTCCGTCTGTTTGGCTGGTGTACACGAAAGGAGTTGACATTTTATTCAAACTTTGCACAAAGTAATATTTTCCCAAAAGGGATGGGCGAAATTGATACGCCCCTTCCCGTTCCTCCCACACAAATGTTTCGTATTCCTATGTTAAATTAAAACCAATGTACACGCACGGATATTGGAAATCAGCTATATATTGATATTTGATGAAGTTTTTATAATCACTTTGAGCGTATGAAATATGGAGGCTTTTGTCACGTCTCTTCTTTTAGTTCCCACACAAACTAACCTACCTAACCTAAGGTTGTAATCGGAATAATAAAATCTTGGCAATGCTTTTGAGACGTTATTACATCTGGAATATGGGTGATATTCGAAAAAGCGATGATAAGCGAAATATACTCGTACGTGCTAAATTGGTTGAAATAGATGTATCCTAGAATGGTCAGATGGAAAAACGTGGCGGCCATTTGAATCTGGGCTGTATCAAAATAGAGACCAATACGTACATGTGATAAAAAGATATTGTAATATATGGCTTCGAGAGCGTTACGAAACAAGTCGGGAAGAACATTTTTATGGGGGTTATATCACAACATAGACGTATTCTGCCAAATTTAACATTCGCACGCCCAAAACCCACCCGGGTGGGATGTCCAATTTTCAAGCATTGAAAACAACGATTTACTATGAAATCTAGAATAGATTTAGGTTCAGAGACTAAATTTTTGGAGTTGTTGTTCGTGGTTTTATACTTTTGTCCACACAGGTACACTGACAAAAAATGTTTGATACTGAAGCATACTTAAATTGAGTCTGAGGAATGTACTCAATCTAAGTACATTTATAGTAAAAATGAGTATATAACATTCATTTTGAATAAATTTTACTTGATTTGAGTACGAACGTACTACATTCAAGTAAAAATAAACTTAAATTGAGTACAGGCATACTTTGTGGCAAACAGATACCAATTCCCTTAAATTAAGTACATTTTTACTGGAATTTAGTACATTTTTTTCTGAGTGTATATATATGTTGTGTTAAAATACGAACTGCTCTTTCAAGCACGTTTTGGTTGCACCTACGTACAGAGCAATGCGTTTGACTTGGAATACACTACACGGAACACTTTTGATCTGGTTGCACTATTTAGGTACGAAAATGCTCTCAAAAAATTACCAAAAATAATACGGATGCTGTCTCAAAAAATAAGTTAATATTTGGCATGTATATTTCAGCTTCGTACACTTGCAATCAAAGGGATTATCTGGTTTTGATATAACTCAAGCTCAAGTGTTCTTTCGATTTACTCTGTGATCGCGTAAATTTGCATTTTTGATATGAAATGCAGAACGACGAAACATCAACGAATCGTAAATCAAGTTTTTCATTAATTATGGTACATTTGATTGAAAATAACTATTTTATTGTGAAAATCCACAAGTATTTTTTTCATAAAGTAGCGATATTTTAACCTACAATTACATTTACATGTTCTTTATTATATATTTATAGGTCCCTACGTCCAAAAATATGGAATTTATTAACACAATACGAAGTCATAATAGAACGTTTTGTACTTCTCCCGAAAACTTATGAAGATGACGTGACTATATATTCATACTCATTACATATTGCAACAGATTCTCTTTAAATTTGCCATGTCACTGTACTGATAATCTCATAGTACACATAACACTGTAGGCCCTACTTTTTGTTTGCAAGCCACTGTGCGGGGCTATTCTCGGCCTTTTCACTTTTTGACTGATGTGTCTAATGTAACATCCGACACATGCGTCTATCCTGTGATATTTCTTCTTGACTGCCACATAAATTCGTTTATTTGAACTATCCCACAGAGATGGAACCTATCTCTCTCTCTCTCCACTCCATCAACATTTTCCCCGCCATGTCTGACTGGCTGTGCTTTGGAGAATATGCATATTTCGAATATGTGCATGTGTGTTGAGTTGGTTTTTACATTGTTGATGAATATGGTTGCACTGCGTTGAATTCCTACGAAATTAAAAGCCCAAACTATGCTGTGATACGTCAAACAGCACTTCTCTCTCTCTCTACAAAAGCAAAATATCCAAAATGCTATTTGATTTTTGTGAACGATTTCACCTTTGTTCACAAAACCAAAATCCGAAACAGAATTTCTACATCATTCGCCTGAGGATAGAGTGCAGCACAAAGCTCGGCGAAAACCTTTCATAATATTTTTGAGGAATTCGAAGATTCATGACTAAAACACCGAAAATACTCTTCAAATTGTCAATGTTGTTGTGTTTCGATTGTAAAATTGTTGTTGTGTTTCGATTGTCCCCAAATATATTTCATTTCCTATTCTCATGATTATTGTGTATTTTATATTTTAAATAAAACAAGTAAAAAGGCATCAAGTTCGGCCGGGCCGAACATTATATACCCTCCACCATGGATTGCATTCCACAAAGGTTATCGATTTTCGTAAATAAATTATTTTAAACCTCGCTTATAGTGCAATGCTACCAATATATATTGCAATTACACTTCAAGTTAATTCAAAAAGTAAATATACGGCAGCAATCTTCAAAAAACGCTTAAGTACCCTAAACATTGAGGGATAGTGGTTGAATTTTCAGTTACAGTCTTTTGGTTGGTTGTATTTTTAATTTCAAAAGTACAAATTTTGAAAATCCATTATCTCACGCTGCAAGATAACCTTACTTCATTATTATACCTATTTTTGCCGTAAAAGTATAAACATACGAATGTCGAAAAATCTTCTTATATATGTAGTTTTATCTATGCAGTCAGGTGAATGTACACCGAATTCAATGATTCTAGCTGCCGTCATTTGGTTGGTACCATTTGTATCCTCTTTTTCCATTTTACCCCCTTAAAAGTACGATTTTCAAAATCTCTTTATTTTATACGCAAGTAGAGGAATGACACACAAAATTTCATCATTCTGGCTGTTGGCGTTTGTTGGTACCATTTGTACGAATTTGGAAAAACTATTTTATTTTTCGTATCTACGCAGTCAGAGGAATATATACTCCGAATATCATGACTCTAGCTGCGGCCATTTGGTTGGTACAATGTTTATCCCCCTTTTGCCCCTAAACGTACGAATTTCGTCTCCACGCAATCAGAGGAAGGTATACACCTAATTTCATTATTCTAGGTGCATCCGTTTGGTTGGTACCAATTTTATCCCTCTATTCTCATTTTACACCTTAAAAGTACGAATTTTGAAAAAGTACTTTTATATTAGAAGAATGTACACACCGAATTTCCTGTTTCTAGCTGTTGTCGTTTTTTTCGCCCCCTACAAATACCAATCACTTACGTTTCTGCTGTAAGAGGAATGCACATACCGAATATCAAGTAAATATAAGTAGACATATTGAAAAAAACATTCTGAAATTCTGGAAATATTAGGGGTATTTTCAGTCTTTGTGAGGGAATTTTTTTCCCTTTGGACCGATTTCGCCCAGTTGCAATCTCAACCGATCTACGACTATCAGAGTATTCATGCAAAATTTGGACATCCTAGCTCCTTTCGTTTACATGCTAGCGTGGTTTCAACTGACGGAAGGACGGACATGGCCAGATCGTCTTAGAATTTTATATATACTTTATAGGGTGCCAGGTCGATATTTCAAGGTGTTACAAACGGAATGACAAAGTTAGTATAGCCCCATCCTGGAGGTGGAGGGTATAAAAATAATATTGTTTGAAATGTACAGAAGTTAAGTTTTTCCTTTTTGAGAAAACGGACGCCGCACAGTGGTTCAGAAGCAAAATCCATCGGCCAAAAGTCAATAACTTTTGTTCTAGTAGACAAGGACCCAAAGATTATTTTGAGATATTAACATTAAAAAATTTTTTCATAATGCGGAGAAAAAATTTTAATTTTTTGGATTACTAATTTTCACGTTTTTTAGATTTTGAAAAGTGGAAAAACGAAATTTCTTTTTTTGATTTTGTCGAACTGTTTCTCACACGTTTTAAGAGATTTTGCACTCAAATTTTTATACCCTCACTCTACAGAGTAGGAAGGTATATATCATTTGGTACAGGAAAGGGAATTGAAAGAATGACTTAAGACCCTAAGTATATTTGGGTCAAATTCGTTTCACAACTTTTTAAGCTCTTTGAGCCATGTCCGTCCGTCCGTCTGACTGGCTGGTGTACACGGTAACTCTCGAAAGGAGATAAGGAATCAATTCAAACTTTGTACGTTATAATATTTTTCCCAAACTTAGTTTAAGTTCGAAGATGGGCGGAATTGCCACGCCGCCTTTGGTACCCAATGAAACATCCACGCGGATATTCGGAATCAGCTATATCTTGGTATTTGATAAAGTTTTTATAATCACTTTAACACAAATCACTTTAATCTACGTAAAATTAAAGCTGTTATATTTTATAAACGGATGATCGGAATACTGTGACATTTTATCATTGGCAATGTTTTTATAGACGTTGTACACATTTGGAATGTGGGCGATATTGCTACACCGCTAAATAACTTCCGAACGCATAGCCAAAATCAGTTCCAGTTTGATACATGTAAATGTTTTTACAGTCTTTAAAACCTTTAAACCAACCAAAAATAGTATGCTTTTGCCATGCTCCATCTAGTACCACTCACACAAATAGCTCTAATTTAGGTAGAATTAAAGTCGTTGTAACTTCTATACGATAAGTCGTCATATCGTTATATATACATTAGACCGGTCCTTATTTCTTTTTTTTTTTGAATTCGTATGACGGCAAGCGCTAAAACTACTCTATTTGAACCTAAAAATACACAAAAAAAAATTGAGCTTGATTGGACAATTTTTAGGCGTGCCCCCGCCAACAATTGTTTGTCATTAAAGTTAGTTACTATCATATAGGGGAAATTATCACCTTTGGTGCTCTTTTTTTGACATAACTCGAGAACCACTAGTCCGATTTTGTTTAAATAAATTGAAAAATAATTAAGAATTAGAATTCCTTTAAAATGTGTATATTTTTCTATATAATCAACAGTTTAGCCGGTAAAAATAAATGTATGAAGAAAATAAATATTTTTTGCCTAAAATATTAATATTTTTTATTTTTTAAATTCATAGAAAATCCAAAACGAACAAACTAAAGCGATGACAACCAAAAGACTTCGATCGGATGATGACATTATGTTAATTGGCGTAATGGACCACCAAATTACTGGAGCTAAATTACCAGGAAGAAAACAAGTGCTACAAGTTTTATTTTATAATTTAAGAATAGTTGGCTTAAATTTAAGAGAAAGTTCTAGATTAGTTGTTGCTGAGGTCAGCACGTTTTGGCAAAAAGCACGAATTCCAACACACCATGAAAAACACTGCATTGAGAAGCTGGAAAAATTATACAACAAGTGGAAAGATATTACAAAGCATCATGGTCGAAAAACAGAATGTCAAAACAGGAAAGAAACTGAATTTCAAGATAAATTAGATGATTTATTCGATATCGCACATGCAAACGCGTTTGAATTAATTAAAATACAAGAAGACAAAGAGTTCTTAAAAAAGCAACGAGAAAAAGGAAGACCAGGTTGTATGCTAGGAACGGATAAAATTGTAATGCAGAAAGAAAAGCGAAAGGCAGTCCAGAAAGAACAAGAAAACCAGCGTCGAATAAAAGAAGATGAACGAAAAGAGTTATATGAACAATAGATTCAAAGAGGTATGCAATTAAATATTCTATCTTTTAAGCAAATCTGAATTATTGTTGTAAAACAGGTATGATTGACATTGACGACGAAAACGATATTGAAGTTGTAGCATCAACATCAACATCTGTATCAAATCCAAATACATCAGGTATCTCCAGAGGTAAAACAATTTTTTTTACACCAAGACTGCTTTCAACTTTGGATAAGTGGAAAATCACTGATGGTGCTGCAGTTCATATCCTAAGCGCAACTGCTGACGCGTTGGACTATGATATCGAAGATCTTATACTAAATAGATCATCAATTCGTCGAATGCGTCAGAAGCATCGTGCAACAACAGCACAAAACATTGCAGCAAACTTTGATGTAAGTACTGTAATGTGGGTTTTCCCTATGCTTCTTTTTTTATGTTTTGAGTATAAATTAAGAAACTTGAGTTTTTATTTCCAGATTCCACGTAGTTCTGTTTTGCACTGGGATGGTACAATGTTACCAGAAATTAGTGGCAGGGAAAAAGTTGACCGCTTGCCAATCATAGTCTCATCTCAAGGTATCGATAAACTACTTGGCATTCCAAAGTTAAAATCTTCGAGTGGAAAAGAAATATCAGATGCCGTGTTTAATTCAATAAATGAATATGAAATGCTTGATCTAGTTCAAATAATCTGCTTCGACACAACTGCTCATAATACAGGAGTTCAAAGCGGTGCTGCTGCTCTGCTTGAAGGGAAACTAGGTCGCGATTTATTATATTTTCCCTGCAGACACCATATTTACGAGTTGTTGATCCGTAAAGTGTTTGAAATTAGAGTGGCTACTACAGCCGGTCCAGAAGTGCTAATTTTTAATCGCTTTAGCAAATACTGGATTAATATTGACAAATTAAATTACAAGAGTTGTTTAGAAGATGAACACATTATTACAGTATTGACTGCTGAAGAACGTGGAACAATTTTAAATTACTGTCTAGATAACTTAAAACAAGCTCATAGCAGACGCGACTACAAAGAATTATTGCAATTAGTTGTCACTTTTCTTGGTGGTACGGTGCCGAATTTTAACACCTTTCGTATACCTGGTGCAACTTCTCATGCTCGATGGATGTCAAAATGTATTTATGCACTTAAAATGTATTTGTTTCGTAATGAATTCAATATGACCAACCAAGAGTTAAACGGTATACGTAGTGTCTGTCTGTTCGTATTTATGTAAAAGCCTGGTTTGGATGCACTAAAGCAATTGAAGCATCGGATTGGAATGAAAGATTTGACTACGCTCACGGATCACAAATTTGTAAAAACCTATCTGTAGTGAATGATGCAGCTGAAAGTGGCGCCAAATTCATTACAGATTATAATAATAAATTAACCCACAACGAAGAGGAGAAACAATTCCTTTTTCAGGTGGTTAAAGAATATAACATGAATTATCCCACTTTTAAAAAGACTTCACTATTAAATTAAAATAATATTAATGTTACTATGAGTATGTAATTAATAAAAATATTTAAGTTTATTCTTAATTTTCAAATAAATGTAAATAAAATAAAAAATATATATATTTTTGCCTTATTTCTCATAATAAAAACAAAAAGGTGCTTGGGGCACGGCTAAAAATTATCCAATCGTTGTCAAATTTTTTTTATGCTTTTTGGGACTAAAACGAATATTTTTAGCGCTTGCCGTAACATATATTCGAGAAAATAAATTTGTCCATATAAATAAGGACCGGTCTAATATACATCTTGAACGAAGGCGATATTGATACTCCACGTTTTGTACCTCCCACACTAATTGCCAAGATCCCAGGTTACTTCTATTGGTATAGTTGCAATTTTATATTTTTATAGAAGACTAGCTGAACCCCCGCCCGTTTCGCCAGGCAGAAAAACAGACGGAAATTAAAATCAGGTTTCATAGTGTTTTTCTTGTGATCGGTAATATATGTACCACTTATAATCAAAGGATATGTTCCATGGAGAATATTGAAGAACAGAACTTTAGTTTACGGCGAAAAAAGGAAGAATTGTCAAAAATCAAATTTATTTCAGGTTGAGTGTGATTCTCCTCCATTCCATAACCAAAACTATAAACTTCCTACGTAAGAAGAACTTACTTAATCGAATAGCTGGAATTCAAATGTACTACATTCAAAACATATAGAAAGTCAATCAAATTGTTCACTAATCAGACAACACAAAAACTAAAAAATTAATATAATTTCCATTTTCTTGAATTAAGTCGGCCACTTTCCGCCCATCTTTGCACAACTATTTACGCTGGATCTACTAACACAAATTTTCAGCACTCTAGCTGTTAAAGAAATGACAATGTTCGATAATAGGCTTTAACGTTGCATGTGAGATACAACACCCACTTTTCCAATACCGCCCATTTTTGGCACAACTACGCACATTGATGCTAGATGCATTTACACGAAATTGCAGCACTCTAGGTGTCCTAGAACTGATAATATTCAAAATTGGGTTTTAACTTCATATATGAGGTGCCACGCCCACTTTTCCAATACCGCCCATTTTTGGCACAACTATGCAGGTTTATGCTAGATGCACTTACACAAAATTTCACCACTCTAGGTGTCATGGAACTGACAATATTCAAAATTGGGTTTTAACTTCGTATGGGAGGTACCACGCCCACTTTTTCAATAGCGCCCATTTTTCTCAAAACTGTGCAGAATAAGAATTAGTGAAATTTCACAAAAATTCAAGACTCTACCCGCAACAGTACTCCGAATATGCTAATTTATAAAAAAAACGAATAAAACCCCAAGTTGTGTGGGAGGTGCCACGCCTACTGAAAATATCAAAAATTTATATAGCCTATTTTTACCACCGGTTCAGCGTGAACATACTGTGAAAATTTCAAGAAGATCGGTTCAGTAGTTTAGGCTGCTATAAAGAACAAACAAACAAACGAACATACAAACACAGATTCATTTTTATATATATATAGATAGAAGATATTTCTTATTTTGTCACTACGTCCTGGAATCCCTAAGAATTACAGCGATGTAAACTGAAATATTTTATGTGATTAATTAATCTATTATTTTTTGATGCCAGCGTATTAACGAAAATGAACTCTTAATAGTCTAATGTTGCTCCAAAACACTTAACATGCTAAGGGAGTCACTTCCACTGTCGGTCTGTAAAATTTTTCTGCTACTTACATAACGGAGTTATGAAGCGCGCATTTTTAAATATTTGGTTTGACACAAGAAAGAAGAATCAAAGTAATCAATCGTTTAGTGACTCTCATAGTAAATTGACTTCAATTCGATTAGTAAGTGAAAAACGTTAAAAAAGTTTATTTATGTTTGCAGTATGTTTGTAAAGAAACTAAAACAAAACAAATTCTTTGCAAAAAGTAGCTGAAAATCGTTTTTGTATACAAGTATTTTCGTAGACTACATTGGGTTATCATGAAATATATTTATCTTAAGCATATTATGAGTGTAGAGATGTAGATTTAAAGCATTTTTAATCAAAAGTTAATAGAACAAATTCGCGTAAAGCAACTTTTAAATTTATTATCGAATTTAGTTTAAAACTATCTGCCATCGTCTTCACATTGATGTTGAAACAAGTAAGGAAAGGCTAAAGTCGGGCGGGGCCGACAATATGATACACTCCACTTTCTATCGGAATACAATTCAATTCAGTAAAAAAGTGAAACGGGAAAATTTTTTGTATGTTTCCTAATCACACCTGGTCCAATTTGTCAAATCGAGAATAATATTTTTATCGGAGCTATATCCAAACAAGTGACTAACTTTCACAATAAGTTCTTCTAGTTGAAGTTATGCTCAATTTTAAGAAATTCTCTGAAAATACGCGGTTTCTGGGGGAACGAAATTTGTATGAGAGCTATATGCAATCTGAACCGATGTGACCCATTTTCACCATAGGTGTACCTAGTTTTAATATATGATGTTTTGCCAATTTTGATGAAAATCTGTTAAAATATGTGGATTCTGGAGCGGAAAAATTCAAATTGGTAACGAAATTTGTATGGGAGCTATATATAAATTTGAACCGATCTAACACATTTTTACATTTTATTTAATTAATGTGGATGGATATGCCGACACTTCTTAACGCGCACAACAAATTGTCACAAGGCCTCTGTTCATGGTCCTTCGAAACTAAGCCTGACCCAGAGGCCTTGTGACAATTTGTTGTGCGCGTTAAGAAGATTCGGCATATCCATCCACATTAATTAAATAAAATGTCATTACGTGACATGGTTCTACGAGCCAACTAAATTCCCCGTCACCATACCATTGCTGTCACTACGTGAAGCAAGGCTTTACGAGCCAGTGACGGTGAATAAAGCAAATATACGTTGCTTCTCTCTACACCACTCTACGAGTCATTATTCAGCATAAATATAAACAATAGTCCAAGCTGACGAAGTATCCCGCGGTAACAACAACAACTATCACGACATCAACATACACTTGGAACTACAGCAATAACATCATGCAGTGGAAAACAACAACAACATCATGACATTGCACTTGTGCAAGGGGGGCGGCATGTTGACGATCCATCATATGATCAGTCAGCGCCGCCTACATCTCGAAATAAAAACACATCACTGGTGTTGATGGTAACGCCATCACTGCCATTCTTGGGTTTCTGGTTTCTTTAGTTGTCAACTCACATTGTATTGAGACAGATGGCAGTCATTGCCAAATAAATAAATTATTATAAAGTGCAATTTGTTTTGTTTTTTAACTTGTCTCCTCTAGACTCCGTCTAGGGGAGACCAACAGGGCCACCGAACTGGTAGGATTCTGTTCAACAAGTGTTTCTAGTGGAACTATAAGATGTTTTGCCAATTTTGAAGAAAATCTGTTGAAATATGTGGTATCTAGAGTGAAAAGGGTCAAATCGGGAGTGAAATTCGTATGGGGGCTATATCTAAATCTGAACCGATTTACTTCAAATTAAATAGCGTTCGTCCTTGTCCCGAAAAACTTCGTTGTACAAAGTTTCGTTTGGTTCTGGTACATTTGTGACCTGTATCGTGATTACAACAATAGATGGACAGACAGAGGGTATAATTAACAATTTTGGGTGTTACAAACAAATGCACAAAGACATAATACTCTCGTGGAGTGTATAAAAATTTAACGAAAACGTACAGACATAGCTCCGGCTTTATTTTTGGAGTTACTCTCCAATAACTATCTTATAAGACAAAGAGCAAAGGGCAGAGAGGTTATCTTGCTGTCATCACCTTCACGTTGATGTTGATAAAATTGAACGAAAACTTTGCAGTAGGGATGTATAGTTGGAGCAAAAAGTTGACTTTTCGATTTTTGCAAATATATGAAAAATCGACTTTTCGACTTTTGCAAACATATGAAACTTCTACTTTTCGATTTTTGCAAATACAGTCTGACCTCGGTTACCGCAACCCTCGATGAACGCTACTCCTCGATTATTGCAACAAGCAATTTATTTACATTGCTGACTCAGTTAATGCAACTTTTCAAAAAATAAACCCTCAATTAGCGCAACTCATATCCTAAAATAAAGAATTGAGAAACTTTGCTTCCAATGAGGAGTCCGGTCCAATAGAATGTATGTCAATTAGGATTTGCGAGTATCCCAAAATGGAAAAAGCTTTGTAAATTGTGAAATCAAAGGCTACATAAAAAAATAAAGGATGAGGCATGTAATTTCAACGCCAGCAATGGCTGGTTTGCAAATTTCAAAAAAGTCTAGGTACTTTCGAATAAGCCAATGCTTGTCGATCCGTTTCTGAAAACTTTCGATTTAACACCAGATCAAATCTATAATGCTGATGAACCCGGTTTATTTTATAAACTGATGCCAGACAAAACCCTTGTGAGTTTCAAGGAATCAAATGTCCTTGGTTTGATCGGAAGTGAAGACGTATATAACACAAACATAGCATCTTACCAATTATTTTCATGAAATTTCAAATGATGAAATCAATGATTGGATATTTGAAAATTTAAATTACCACACTAATTATCCGCCTGAAAGTCAGATAGAAGAAACCAGTAGTGCAGACGAGACCATTGTTGAACTTTCTCCGGCATTTTCCAAAATTAAAGCTGCCATTAATTCATTTAACACTTACATACAGTGGGAAGATGAAAATGAAATTCCATTCATTTTCAATATATTTGCGAAATACAGTCAAAAATTTCCGATTTATTTAAAAAAAAAAAATAATAAATCAAAATGAAAGATCTCAACATTTCTACAAACATGTGAATTCCTACTTTAATTTAATTGAATTTTATAAAATTTAAAATTTTTGATTTATGTTCCCGAAAACAAGCCAAATATCGTTTTACATAAATAAATGTGACTTATTTCATCAATCGGGTAGCAGCACTGACATAATTAATTTTTGAATCGGTTTTTGCAACTACCTCGGTTTCTGCAACAGGCTAGATTTCTATTAGTTGCGTTAACCGAGGTCGCACTGTATATGAAAAATCGACTTTTCGACTTTTGCAATTATATGAAAAGTCGACTATTCGATTTTTTCAAATATATAAGTCGATTTTTCGACTTTTGCAAATGAAAAAAAGGTCGATTTTTGCAAATGAGTGAAAAGACAAAATCGAATTGAGAGATATTTATATTGAATATACAAATCTGAACCACTTATAACATAGATGTATCGGATAAAGGATGAAAATATGATAAATGGGGTGTTTTCTAGAGCAAAACCAGTAAGGAAAGGCTAAAGTCGGGCGGGGCCGACTCTATGATACACTCCACTTTCAATCCGAATACAATTCAATTCGGTGAAAAAGTGAAAACGGGAAGGTTTTTTGTATCCTGTAAATGTATGTGTTTGACAAAAAATTTTATATCGGAAAGGACATTTGTATGAGGATATGTTGAAACTTGGAACGAAATAGGTGAAATATAAAATGTATAGTTTGGCCAAAATCGGTTAAACTTATGGGAGCAACATTTGAATTTGGGCTATATTTAAATCTGAACCGATCGTACCACTTTCACCATAGTTTTGTTTAGTTAGATTATAAGATGTTGTGCGAAATTTAAAGAAAATCGAGATCAATATGTGGCTTTTAAAGCGGCAAAAGTCAAATCGGGAGCGACATTTGTATGGGGGCTATATCTAAATCTGAACCGATCTTACCCAATTTCTGCATACTGTTTCTAGTTGGATTATAAGATGTTGTCCCAAATTTAAAAAAAATCGGGTACAATATATGGTTTTTAGAGCGCAAAATTCAAATCGGGAGCGACATTTTTATGGACCCTATATCTAAATCTGAACCGATCTAGCCCGCTTTAGCCACAGGTGTTTCTAGTTAGATTATAAGATGTTATGCCAAATTTAAAGAAAATCGATTGGAATATGTGGCAGTTAAAGCGGAAAAAGTCAAATCGGGAGCGACATTTATATGGGGGCTATATCTAAATCTGAACCGATCTTACCCAATTTCTGCATAGGTGTTTCTAGTAATATTATAAGATGTTGTGCCAAATTTAAAGAAAATCGAGTACAATATGTGGTTTCTACAGAGGAAAATGTCAAATCGGGAACGACATTTGTATGGGGGCTATATCTAAATCTGAACCGGTTTGACCTATTTTCACCATAGATATTCTTAGTTGAAATATAAGATGTTTTGCCAAATCTGAAGACAATCTGATACAATATGTGGTTTCTAGAGCGGAAAAAGTCAAATCGGGAGCGAAATTTGTATGGGAGCTATATATAAATCTGAACCGATCTCACCGATATTCACCATGGGTGTTTCTAGTGGAAATATAAGATGTTTTACCAAATCTGAAGACAATCTGATGCATTATGTGGTCTCTAGAGCGGAAAAAGTCAAATCGGGAGAGAAATTTGTATGGGAGCTATATATAAATCTGAACCGATCTAACACATTTTTACCACAGGTGTTTCTAGTTACAATATAAGATGTTTTGCCAATTTTAAAGAAAATCTGTTGTAATATGTGGTATCTAGAGTGAAAAGAGTCAAATCGGGAGTGAAATTCGTATGGGGGCTATATCTAAATCTGAACCGATTTTCTTCAAATTAAATAGCGTTCGTTCTTATCCCGACAAACTTCGTTGTGCAAAGTTTCATTTGGTTCTGTCTACAGTGTTCCATGCGTTTGATTTTTCATACGGTGAACTGAAAAAATCGACGGGGAATATAATGCAGAAGGTCGTCATTTCTAAGGCGATTTTGCCATTGACACTTTCAGGCAAGTGTTTTGAATATATTTGTGCAGATTCGCGGTTCTGCAACTCGAAACTATTGATAGTACTTAATTTAAATGTCGTGATTTCCACAAAAAGGACGTATTCCAGCATTCACTTAGTTTATTGGGTGGAGTAGGTCATGGAATCACTGGTAGTGTTTGGTAAAAATCGCCAAAAAATCATTAATAGACACCGGATTTGCCAACATATGCATATGCAACATATGCAAACTTAATATTAATTATATAGATTTTTTACTATTGAGATAATGAAAATCATTTGTGTAGTCGTTATTCAATAATGCCTGCCTAGTCATTATTCGGTATAATTACTCAAAAGACTTTATGTGAGACATGGTATATTCATTCCGAGCGACCAATTTACGTGCCATGATCATCGGCACAGTTCTTCGACAGTTTGCACGTTGGAAGTTCTTTAACATGCGTATTCAGCGGCAATTTGATTGCTGAATGTGCTGTTCGAACTTTTTCAACAACTTAGTTCAATTTCAGATGAAGGCGGTAAATTCTGCGAGAGAATCGCTGAATCATTGAAAAAAAATAATCTAGTATTAACTGAAGATTCTGAGGCGATAGTCTGCGGTTGTCAATATAATTTTCTCTAGAAACAGAATCCTCCAATTCAATGTTTTTCGCAGCCAATGTTCGCTCAACGACACTCGACTTGGAACAACATATGGGAACACGAAACGAAATATCAACATTCGCAATATCAACAGAATTTTTCTAGTGCAAATATCAACCAATTGTTTTGAAAATACTCCAGATTGGCTGTTCCACGACACATGATTCTGTTCGTCAGCTGGAGATTGCTTTGGAATCGCCCGTAATGTAATTCGAAAATCACCTTCCAGTCATTGAACCAACAGTGCGCCATAGCACACTCCTCCGGACCAATCAAAGCGTTGGCCACCTTAGACATTTGAAATGTTGCACGATTGATTTTCGTTAATTTCCTATTCATCGCAACCTGAGTGCATTTCGGCAGTCTTCAAAGAACGCAGCTGAAATTCCTGATGAAGCAAGCATCGCTTTAATTTTTTTTAAGAAGGATTTTCTGGTTTCACCGAGAGCGTCCAATAAGAAAATCACTACAGTTCAATAGTTCATAAGCCGCGTGTTCCGTAAGCATCTTCTACTCGCAATGAATCGTATTCACTTTGTTTTTGTATTGCATTCCAACTCTTGATGAAATGCTTAGTGCATCTGTTAGTGTGGCGATGTCATTCCTAGTTGGGCTAATATTAATCGCATGTCATCATTCAATGCCTCATTGTGAATTTTCAGAAATGTCCTGTTTGTATTTGGTTCACGAATCGGTGAAAATACATGAA
This sequence comes from Polietes domitor, assembly GCA_947397865.1. Taxonomy (NCBI): domain Eukaryota; kingdom Metazoa; phylum Arthropoda; class Insecta; order Diptera; family Muscidae; genus Polietes; species Polietes domitor. Next base: position 117,211,552 of record OX377619.1, on the reverse strand, counting down.
ATACGTGTAACTGGATTTCCCTGTTTATCTGACAAAAGTACATAAAATATAAAGATTTTTTTTGCATTCTGTCCGAATTTTCTGACTTTTCCTTATAATTATCTGAATTTTTGTTTTCCGAAAACTTTCGCAGAAACATAACGTAAAAGAATTTCGCATATCCATTCCTTGAATTGAGACTTATAGCCTTGAGTTCATTCAAAAATTTTGTAGAAAAATCCACTTTCAGTTTTTTAAAAATATTACTCTTTTGCGGTCAACTATCCAAAGGTTTTTTAATCTTAAAACCCAGTTCGGACTACCACAAACAGTTTGTAACAAAGACCAGCCGTTCTCAAGTGATGTGTTCGTTCATTTCATTTTTGTTATATATATATATATAAGTTTAACATAACTAATATTCAGTCAATTCATCACATTTTTAAATTAATAATATATATAAAATTAAAATATATTTTAATGAGATCATTCGTGTACAACGAATTTGTGTTACAAATAATTTTAATTGGGGAACCACATTTCTTCCTCCAAAGAGTGCAAAAACACTAACATATTTAAATGCTCTGGCTTCGCGACTGGTTGACTATGACCCCTGCATGAGAAAATAATCTTCCTGATGGAACTGAAGTGGAAACGACAGATAATATATTTTGTGCATCTTTCCAAACATATGGGTATTCAGTTTCTATTACTCGCCAAGCTACAAAAGGATTAGACTTAGCTTTGCGATTTACAGTTGGACCGCTCAGAAATTGGCGGAACTGAATAGGAATTCCGCTATCTTCATCGACACTTGAATGTCTACTACTGCTACAAAAAGAGTTGTCCAAAAATACCAAATATCATCGCGGTCTGTTGCTTTTCTATTCTGTTTTCTTTTCTAACGAGTTAAGATACAAAAAATTACTTTCAATACATGTAATCACTATCGCACTGTTCGATAGTCCAAAAATGACAGGGAAGTGATAAAACAAGACTTTGTGAAATTTACCAAAATCTTGAAAACCCCGATTTTGCGTGCATTTGTGCTCTTATGAAGATTTATCTTACGCCCAGTTTTTTGGGTGGCTATTTTTCATTTCATTTATTTCAACATCACAATACAAAAGCCAATAAGGCCAATTGTTTATATTGCGCACTAAATACAACAATTCAAGAATAAATAACAAAAAGTAAAACTATTTTAAAACTAATATTATAAAAGTACAAAAATAACTTAGAAAGTAAATAAATATATATAGAAAAATGTAATGAATGGCTCCCCAGCCAACAACAAAGATTTTGTTCTACAGATTAAAAAAAGATAATGGTAAACGCCCATATCAACAATGCATGCAAACAACATGATTAATATATAAATGAACTAGGAAAGATGAAGAACGTACTCTAAATATCTCTGTATGAAGACATGAGGAGCGTATGAAAAGCTACGCAAATGAATAGGGAGCTGGTTCCAAATTCTGGATACACGAACAATGAACGACCGATCAAAAACTGAAGACGAAAAACAAGGCAGAATAAGTTGTGGGTTACGAGTTGACCTAGAAAATATAAACTTATGATAAAGAAACTCTGGAGAACCAGAGAAAACAATTTTGTAAAAGTCAATGAGAATACGTTGTTTAACAAATAAGTTGAACGGCATGCCCAAAAACTGAATTGCATGTTCTGAAATATGATCATGAGGATTCAACCTAAAAACAAATCTAACTACCAAATTAAAGAGTCTTTCAAGCCTACCAAAGCAATCAGCAGTAGTGGTAATTTGATTTGAATGATTGGCAAAATATATAAAGTCAATGAAAAAATGAGGTATTTAAATACCCATGGACATTATTTGATTATCAACCGATTTTCAGTGTCTCACGGTATTCAAAAAGAAAAAATAGAAAAAAAAAACGATATATACATTATTCAAGAACACTTGAGAAACCTGTTGTATTGCCAAAGTTTCCGTACTTTTTGTGGATTTTTTAATCGGTAGATTAAGTAAAAATCCCAATTTTCTGAAAATATTTTCCTCACTTTAGGAATCCATTTTTGTGACCGACAAAAGATATTGCGCGGGACGTTTCCCGAATATTTTGAGAAAAACTGATTTTTGAAGCGAAGGTCTAGAAGAGTCGCGGATGCATATGCACTCACCTATTCAATGTTATAGAATTTGTCGCCGAGTTCCGCAGACATTTTGTCCTTAATTATTTTTCCAATAGGTGTGTTGGGATTAAAAGCGTTTAGTTTTTGTAAATATAGTTAAGAACGAATGGTTTAGATATTTTAAGTTAGCAATGTTAAAATTTATTACAATCAAGTTTGGAATTATCTTAACTTATAATTCGTAGACCTACAACCAGCGGTATACACTTGCTTAAAGTTACATTTTGATCGGCACTTATTTATTACGTGATGTGCCAAAGAGGCTTCAAGACACCACGTACTTCAGCCAATTCTTGTAATTCATCACCAGTCAGCATATTTGGTTTTTAAGTTCGAGAAGATCTTTCCATGTTCACTTGTAGCAATACCCTTCCAACGTTATCAGCAAGCAAAAGAAAACGTTCTACCATCTCGTAACAGGATTTCCACCTAGTTGGGACTTCCTGTATTAACTTCAGATATTTGTCATTAGTTTCCATCTGAAGCTTTTTAAACTCTCTTACAGCCACCTCACTGCTTCTATAAAATGTAACGATAAATTTTACCTTGCGCACTAGAAGCCGCAACGATGAAACTTTTGTATTTTCACCATCATCTTCCCTGTTGTTCGCGTCCTCGGATAAATCTGGAATTTCAGCAGCAGCAGTATTAGTACTTTGAATTTTTCTAGCGGGTGCGATGTTTATTTCAATGACACTCAGCCCGATGTTATTAATTGTATGGCCGAAACACGATATATGCTCATGTTCTCTAAATTCTTGTCTGATGGCTCCTATAAGAAACAAATGCGGATATTTTTTCGTCTACCATTCCCCACTCGTTGCATATTTCACGCAGATGTTGTTTTAGGTTTTCAGTATTTTTTTTTTTTTGAGAATCAACAGGATATGCGCCGAGCTCCACGGTTTTTATTTTAGTTCCTTTCAAAAGTAAACGATCAATAGCTTTAACTAGTTTAAATGTTAATGTGGAGTAAAAGTTCAATTACCGGTTAAATAATGTGCTGTTAAACCAAGGTAGCTCTGCATTGTATATTGGTGTGTCCACAAATCGGTGGTAAGAGACACAGAATAAGATTGTTGCATTTCGTCTTTAATTTTGCTTGTAAGCTGTTTGTAAATGGTGTCCAAGTTATTAGTCAATGTTATTATACTCGGTGCTTGGTAAAGTGGCTGTAATTTTTTGCAGAACATCCTGAATCCTTCCTTTTGTGTTGTTTCCAGTGGCATGTTGTCCTTAACAACCATAAATGTAAGTGCATTAAGCATTGATTTATGTTTGTAGCCATCGACTGAAAACAGGAAAATTAACGAATAAATTAAACAATCTATAAAATATTACCTGCAAACGCTGACACTGATTTAAAATTAAATTAAAATTCAAATTTAAAATTCAATTTTATGAATAACTCTTAAGTGACTCCAAAGACTTGTTGTGCTATTATTATTTTTGAGTATTTGTTTACAGGGGTTGCATTCGACATTTGAACCATCTATTTTGTCAAAATGTTGCCATACAGGACTTGGCGCCATTATATAAAATTTATATTTAAAATATTTACTATCTTGTGGGTTTGTTTGTTCTTTATAGCAGCCTAAACTACTGGACCGATCTTCTTGACAGTATGTTCATGCTGAACCGGTGGTGAAAATAGGCTATATAAATTTTTGATATTTTCAGTGGGCGTGGCACCTCCCACACAAAATCGGGATTTATTCGTTTTTAATAAATAACTGTTGCAGCTAGAGTCTTGCATTTTTGTGAAAGTTCACCAATTGTTAGTCTGCACAGTTGTGCCAAAAATGGGCGGTATTGGAAAAGTGGGCGTGGTACCTCCCATACGAAGTTAAAACCTATTATTGTATATTGTCAGTTCGATGACAGCTACAATGCTGAAATTTTGTGTGAGTGCATCTAGCATCAATGTACCAAAAAATGGAGGTATTGGAAAGGTGGACGTGGCACCTCACATACGAAGTTAAAACCTATTATTGAATATTGTCAGTTCTATACCACCTAGAGTTCTGAAATTTTGTGTAAATGTATCTAGCATCAATATGGCAAAAATGGGCTATATTGGAAAAGTGGGCGTGGCACCTCCCATACGAAGTTTAAACCTATTATTGAATATTGAATTGGGGGTATTGGAAAAGTGGGTGTGGCACCTCCTATACGAAGTTATAACCCCTTTTCGAATATATTCAGTTCTATGAGGGGTATTGGAAAAATGGGCGTGGCACCCATACGACGTTAAAACCTATTATTGAATATTGTCAGTTCTATGACACCTGGAGTGCTGAAATTTTATGTAAGTGCATGTAGCATCAATGTGCATAGTTATGCAAAACTGGAAAAGTGGGCGTGGCACCTCCCATACGAAGCTAAAACTCATTTTCGAATATATTCCGTTCTATGACAGACACAGTACAGAAATTTTGTCTGAGTGCATCTAGCATCAATGTGCGTAGTTATGCTAAAAATGGGATGTAATGGAAAAGTGAGCGTGGCACCTCCCATACGAAGTTGAGACCTATTATTGAATATTATCAGTTCTATGACAGTTACAACACTTAACTTTTGTGTGAATGCATCTACCATAAACCTGCGTAGTTGTGCAAAAATGAGCGGTATTGGAAAAGTGGGCGTGGCACTTAACATACGAAGTTAAAACCCTTTTTCGAATATTTTCCCTTCTATGACAGATACAATACTGAAATATTGTTTGAGTGCGTCCAGCTTCAGTGTGCGTAATTATGCCAAAAATGGGCGGTAATGGAAAAGTGGGCGTGGCACCTCCCATACGAAGTTATAACCCATTAAATTAGAAAATTTATTCAGTTCTATGTCAGATACAATACTTACATTTTGTGTGAGTGCATCTAGAATCAATATGCGTAGTTATGCCAAAAATTGGCGGTATTGGAAAAGTGGGTGCCTCGCATACGAAGTTAAAACCTATTATATATGGTCAGTTCTATGACACCTAGAGTGCTGAAATTTTATGTGAGTTGATCCAGAGTAAATAGTTGTGCAAAGATCGGCGGAAAGTGGGCGTGACCCTTACCATATGTAATTTAAACCCGTTTTAGAGTATATTCGACACCGGAATGGGCGGAAAGTGGCCGTGACCCTTCCCACACGAAATTAAATCCTGTTTTAGAGTACATACGACACCGATATTCCTATATTGTTGCGTGAATTAATTTAGTTGTAACTAGCTTAGACAATATGCAAATGGGCGGTATTGGAAAGATGGGGCATTTTTGATTTGAATTTTGTAAAATTACACATTTTCTTTGGATTTTCTTAGCACAATAGTAAAGAAAGATTACAAAAAGAGAAATATGCATTCGTCAAAAGCCAACTTGAGTCAAGAAAACGGAAGTTATATTAATTTTTTAGTTTTTGTGTTGTTTGATTAATGAACAATTTGATTGACTTTCTTTGCGTTTTGAATATATTACATTCGAATTCCTATTCGATTAGGTAAGTTCTTCTTACGAAGGAAGTTTTTGTTTTGTTAATGGAAAGGAGGAGAATCACACTGAACTTAAAATCAATTTTATTTTTGACATTTATTCCTTTATTCGCCGTAATGTTCTGTTCTTTAATGTTCTCCATGGAATATATCCATTTCTTTAGTATCTCGGGGAAGTATCTTGATTATAATTGGCACACATATTACCCATCACGAGAAAAACCAATATGAAAGCTGATTTTAATTTTATTGTTTGTTTTTTGCCTGGTGAAGCGGGCGGGGTTAAGATAGTAATATATAAAGCACAAGAAGCATCTTTTTTGCATTAACTCACCAATACAGCATACCAAAAACAAAGCCGGGATAAAATGTATAGTTGGAGCAAAAAGTCGTTAAAGAGTCGCCTTTTTGACCATGGCAAAGTCGATTTCGACTTTTCCCTACCAAAAGTTGATTAATCGACTAGTCGATTTATCGATCCCTACTTTACATACATATCTCCAAGTCTATTTTTAGAATTACTCTCCAATAAGAGTCTTGTAAGACACAGAGCAGAGAGCTTATCTATCTGCCATCACCTTCACATTGATGTTGACTCCGGCTTTAATTTCAGGGTTACTCTCCAATAAGAGTCTTATAAGACGTTACAGATATATTTCCGGCTTTACGCTCTAATAAAAGTCTTTTAAGAAATAATAATTTTTAAACAAATTTTAAGTACTCTGTACATTTTTTTAAAAATGTGCACATGAGACCACACAAACATACACATGGGTATGTGAACACGCAGATTAACTAACCCATGCAAATAATATGGAAAAGTGGAAATATTTGAAAATTTGATTTTTGGGGTAAAAATCAATGTTCAAATTGGAATTCAATTTTTGTATTTATCTTTATTTCGTTCAAGTATAAATGCATTTTATACTTCGCACAACAGATAGATAGTCGTGTTTTCCCAATTCCCTCCAAAATATAAAAAGTAATTTTAGGACTTTAAAGATAAAATAATGAAAATCAAAAAGTTTTATTCTCTTCACGAGACAGGATTATGAAATATTTGATCCATTTTTGACCTTTTATTTCGATTTAAAATTTTACGATTTCATTAAGACACTTTACAGCGTCCGACTTAAAAGTCTTTTCGCAATTATTAAAATTAAGATAAAATTGATCGGGGCTCCAAAAATTAAAAATATCATTTATCCTTTAATATCGTTCAATGCTGCGGCAATTTTGATGTCATATTCGGAATGAAACATTTCCGAAAACGCTCTTATTTTTTCTTATATTCCGAACCAAAAACATATCGAGAGCTTATATTCATAAGTGGCTGTGAACCATTTTCTCGAAAATGGTAATGGTAAGTCTTATTTATAAAGAGTGATTTTTTTGAGGTTAGGATTTTCATGCATTAGTATTTGACAGATCACGTGGGATTTCAGACATGGTGTCAAAGAGAAAGATGCTCAGTATGCTTTGACATTTCATCATGAATCGTCTTACAAACGAACAACGCTTGCAAATTATTGAATTTTATTATCAAAATGCGTGCTCTGTTAAGAAAGTTCATTGCGCGCTTCCATTTTATGGTCAGTTTAATCGACCCACTGAAGCGGCTATTCGGGCTATTGTGACTAAATTTCGCACCAAATTTACATTGTTGGACATTAAACTACCAACACGCTTACGTAGAGTGCGAACTGAAGAAAATATCGCAGCTGTATCGGCCAGTGTTAATGATGACCACCAATTTTCGATTCGTCGCCGTTCGCACCAATTGGGTCTCTGTTACTCAAAAACGTGGAAATGCCAAAATTGGACTAAGCGGATGGACCACCTAAGACGCAGCCGCGGTCAACATTTAAATGAAATTATCTTCAAAAAGTAAATGTCATGGACCAATCTAACGTTTCAAATAAAGAACCGATGAGATTTTGCAAATTTTATGCGTTTTTAAAAAAAAAAAGCTATCAAGCTCTTAAAAAATCACCCTTTATATTTGAGAATTAATGGCTATGTGCTTATTTCAAAATTCATAGTGCCCAATAAACGTGCAAAAGTGGCTATGAAACATAAAACCTCGAATAATAGGAAATTTCGAAAACTTTTTAATCGTAGCAATTAGTAATCCTCTTTAGATTAAACTGTAGAAGAATGATTCATAATTACTCTTAAAATTAAGGAGAAAATACGTTTTTTCGTTTTCCTGAAATTTGAATTGTGTTTTTGTTCATAGCCACAATATAAGCCCTCGATATTAAACATTTTCTCCAACATTAATAATTTGCCTTACTAATAAATAATACATAAAGAGTAACCAATAATTTATTGGTTTATTTTCCAATTGTCCCAGCAGAAGGCATAACGATCCACAAGAGTCAAGGTGCAACATATTCAAAAGTTGTCATTCACACATCACCCAGGATTCCCCGAGTTGCCGTTTACGTCGCTTGTAGCCATGAAACTTCAGCCAACGGCCTTTTCATAATTGAAACTTTTGCACCTCCTAAGCTTATATCCGATAAAAATATTGTGCAACAAGAAATTTTAAAACTTCAAGAGTCCAAAGTCCTAAAAACAACCTATGCAGATTCAATAGATGATATCTCTTCAATTATATATGATCAAAACACCCAGAGCCGACATTATTTGTCTAGTAGAGTCTTGGACTATTGAGCATGATGACCATGTAATTCCAGGCTATACTACACTCATCGTATTCGTAACAGTAGCAAGAACTCAATACGTAAAAAGAAAGGAATATTTATATTTTCCAAATGTACTAGCAATGCTGAAGTGGGGTACCACTTAAACATGTTGTTGCTTGAACATAGCAACAACAAAACATTCGTTTGTTTTCGGTAACTACTGAACTGGGATTTTTGGGTGTGGATTCAAGTCCGAAGCAGTTCTCATTCAGTTGAGCGAGGCAGATATACAAGCAATAATTAACCAGATTAGTTGTTGCATCGCATTGGGCATTGATAAGGGGGAGTAGCGTCCCTTCAAACGATCGTCTGCCCTGCTAGCAACCGAACAAAATAAATGTCACTTCTTTTTAAAATACTTAGTTTTCTGTTTAACCCATTTCCGGTCGGGCTGCAAAAAAATTTCCAAACAAAGGTTAAAAGATACTTTTCTGGGTAAATATGACCCAGAAAACTCGAATCCGTCGTCAAAAATTGTCTACCTGTCATCGTTTCGCAGGTAAGACTGTTCGACTAATTGAATATTGGCCGATCGTATATTCATCTGCGGGGGAAAATAGAACAATGATCTCTGTGGCTCTTTCTTCACAATTTTCTGATTTCTACCAAACTGATGTTTTAACACATATTTTAGGAAAAAAATGTTTTAACAGATTAAAATTCAAAAACTTTCAGTTTTATTCATTGAGCTTAAAATAAAATATAGGCAGAATATTGTAAGTATTCAAAATTTTGGGCGGTACGAAAAATAGCACTATGATCATAAATTGATATTAGGTGAAAAAATGAATACAAAACTTCAAGTTTTTAACTAAGATATGAAACAATAAATGACAAATCTTTAATATTAGGTTGTATGCCCTTTGTATAACGGCGGTGCAACGTCTCGGCAATGAGTTGATCAAATCTTCACATCTTTCTTGGAAATTTTTTGCCACGAATAGTTAACAACAGCCCAGAGTTGTTTATCATTTATTAGTTTTGCATCAGACACGTCTTTCTTAACATCAGTCCAAACATTTTCCATTGGGTTTAGGTCTGGCGACTATGCGGGCCACTCCATTACGCTAACCCCATTGTCGTGCTTTTCTGGTGGTATGTTTGGGATCGTTATCCTGTTGGAAGACCCACAACAATGGCATTTCCTCTTCTGCATAAGATAATAACATTACGTTTTGTAAAATTTCTACATAAGCATTCCATTATTGGTTTTATTAAATGTATTGGGTCCACTCCATAGTACGTAAAACCATGATGATGCTAGAACCACTGTGCTTGATTGTCTTGCAAGTGAATTGTGGGTTATATTGGGCGTTTGGTGGTCTTCGAACATAGAAGACCTGCATGTCCACAAAATATTTCTCCACTTACTCACTGGCCAGTTTACATGTTCAATCAAAAAGTGCATGTCGGTGCTATTTTTTTTTTTTGCCGGCGCTGTACATACACCTTTGCTACATGAGTATTCTTGTAAAATATCACTGTCACATATACAAATATTAAATAAAACTACATCATTATTTCTTATTGTTGTTACTGATATTAAATTATTAATTTATTTCAAATTTTGGTTATTCCTGTTCATATTTGTGGTGTGTGGCAAAACATACGTCCAAGTCGAACCAGAAACATTTTATCTGTGATCGTTCAATCATAATCAGATTCAGAAACCATCTCAACGTACGCTGGTTCATCTGGTGTCAGTAAAAAACTCGTTGCCAAGTCCACCCGAAATGTCATCTGCGAAATTTTAGGTCCACCGAGCTCCTTATTTACAAGGCATTTCAGCTTCCAAGCATTTACTATGGATGATTCTAGAATGTCTATCCAAAGCGGCCACCACCACTTCTTGAACGAATAGGAATACGGTAATTTGACACGGCATTGTCGAGAAGGTCTACCTCGCCCACGCAATATTTATAGTTTCGAATTATGTTGGGTTGATGAGCTAGGACTTGACTAGGCTGACTTTCTCGTCGTCGCTGTCTTCGTGTAGTTACTTTAAGGGGGTACAATCCGGTGAACTTTGGTAGCAATTTGTCTTGCAAACGACAACAAACAATCTTATTCACCATATCGAATTTTGCATCGAATTCTCCTAGGAAAAACAATTATAACAACGATTATTATAATTAACGTGTGGCTTTCGATCCGTTGTTGTTACTTTTGAAAAAGAAGATGATAAAGCGAGAGAAATAGGACGCGCACACAATGCATATTGACTAAGCTGAGTTTACTCTATCGCCCACTGTTGGATTATTCGAACAATCAAATGTTGACGTCTCTTAAAGTACGAAGATACAATAAGGCTTATATATTTATTATATTGTACGTTTATCCAAAGGAATAAAGTAATATTTGACAATAAATATTTATAATAATGTGTAAATATGTACTTACAAAATGTGTCTATTTTTAAGGTATTTTTGGACCCACCTCTAAAGTCTAAGTAGATGATGGAGGAACACTGCAACAATTATTTCTTAAAAGCCAACAAAATGTGCTATATTATAGATTATTTATTCACGGAAAATCATCGCGTTGGAAGTAGACAAAAGTTACTGTTCCACTAATCGAACAGCGGCCGAGAATGGGTTAAGAATACAAAAACAAATGATCTCGAACCTGAGTAAGTGTTGCAACAAAAACAATGCTGAATATATTTATGAAGAGGGCCACAGTTGTGATGACAATACGATGCAACTTGTCGTTGTCAAAGTAGTATATAGTTCAAGTATATTATCATCATCTACAGAAATTCAGAATTTAATATTAATTGTTTGCGAAACCACATTCGTGAAAATATTAGAAAACTTCAGCAGCTACATCAGAATTCAGGAAAACATACAAGTTACTACCAAGGGTCTAACCCGATGGAGTATTTATAACAATAACATTTAAATAAAATAATAATGTAGTTATCTAATTTGTAAAAAAAAAATAAATATATAAGATCCAATGATACAGATTTAAAATAATTAAATGCCGTTTTATAAACCCTGTTATATTAAAATACTTATGTCTTATTTTTCGCTTCTGAGAGTGAGGGTATGCGTAAGTCGGACAGAAACTTTTTTACTTGTTTTATTAGAAATTGTGGTTTCTTAGCATTATTATGACGCCAAAACTACGTTTTTGCCAAATATAGTTTTGTTGTAATGAATATTGTATAAAATATCCTTTTTGAACAAATGACTGACTTTGGACCAACGCAACTTTTTTCCTTCAAATGCCTTTAACGAAATATATAAAGCCTTTAACGAAATGAGTAAATTGTGTTTTTGATTTCAGACACTGAAATAGAAGTTATAAAGGATTTTACAGGGTGGCCCAGAAAGACCGAAGTGGTGTGAATTGTTTTGTTTATAACTTTTTATTTAAGAGATATTTTTTTAATTTTTTTTTTTTTAAATACATTAAATTTATGGGGAATATTTTTGGATTAGTTATTAAAAATGATATCCCGCAAGTGGTGGCCATATTCTGCTTCGCACAAATGTGCTCTTTCCAACACATTTTCCATGACCTTTCGCAAAACTTCCGGTGGTATGTTGTTAATTTCTTCTCGAATATTGGTTTTTAACTCCTCAATAGTCCTAGGCTTATTAACATAAACTTTTCCTTTTAAATAGCCCCAAAGAAAACAGTCTGGAGCGGTTAAATCCCCGCACATTAAATTGACGACGGTATGCACGCTGAGTCAACACAATGGACCGTTGATTTGAAAAGTAAATTTCAACAATATGGGCACGTTGTTCAATTGTGTATTGCTCCATTATAAATTATCCAAGTCTTCTTTACAAAATACTGAAAAGAAAAGAAAAAAAAAATTATAATAAAAAAGTTATAAGGAATTCACACCACTTCGGTCTGTCTGGGCCACCCTGTATTTTGCAAAGGATGTGTGAGAGGTAGTAGAAGAGGCGTGGCAAAAGTATAAATATTTTATATTTTTTAATGAGAATTGTGCCAAATTGTGTGGGAGGTATCAGATGGGGGGTATTTCATGTGGGTATAACGTCAATAAAAACATTACCAAATATCAAATTTCATAACATTACGACCATTTGTATAGAAGTCATAAAAGCTTTAATTGTACGCAGGTGTACGTGGTAAACACCTCCATATCAAAACCAATATAAATTCCGAACGGATATTCAGAATCCAATATGGAAGTTATATTGGTTTCTAGTTTAACGTAGGAATATGGACCATTTGTGTGAGAGGTACCAGATGAGGTTTGACAATATCGCCCATCTTGGAACTTAAACAAAGTTTGGGAAAACAGCGTCTCCAAATTGTTAAGCTGTTTTACGAAAAACAGCGTTATGTGAGGAAAAAGACCGTGGCGAATCGGTTCGTCGTCGTTCTCAGCAGCTTGGCTTGTCGTATTCGACAACGTGGCGTAATGATATCGGCCTTAAAGCGTACAGAATTCAACTTGTGCACGAATTGATGCGAGGCGACTTAAATTTGCGTGCTATTTTCAGTGAATGGGCAAACAGTAAATGCCATAACTTATTCTTTTAAAATTTATTTGTTTTATTTTACATTATAAATCAAACCCCGTTATATAGTCAAGGACTATCAAACAATAAAAACATGTTTGTCGATACGCCGTATAAGTCGGAATGCTCATTAAAATTAATTAATAAATTTTAAATAAAAAAATTTAATAATAAACGTCACAATTTAAGAAATATCGCTATTAGAAAAAATAAAAAAATAATGTTTTACTGCACTTATACAGAAGTATATATATCGTATACAGACAGCCTCTAATATGCCGGTAATACCTTGGAGTACGCCTTTTTACATGTTATTACTTTTTTTCGGTCTATAAACCAAATACTTTAACCGATATTGTTAACATTTTGCAGAACATCTTATATTTCACTTAGGAACGTCTATACCTAAAGTGGGTCACATCAGTCAATGTTTTGATATTGCCCTCACAAAAATGTAATTCTCAATTTGAGTTTTTGATCTCTAGACAACACTATTTGCACCATTCACTAGGGTATTATGTCTTTGTGCATTTGTTAGTAACACCCAGTTTTCCGATCTAGAAACCATATATTTTGAGAGATTTTCTTCAATTTAGTATGTATATTTCAACTACAAACATCTTTCCAATACACATATATACATATCTCCCATGCAAATGTCTCTCCCGAATTTCTTCATATTTGTCAAAACATCTCATATTTCAATGAGAAAAAACTATGGTGAAAATGGGTCAAATCTATTCAGATTTATATATAGCTTCCGTACAAATATCGCTCCTGATTTGACCGTTTCTGCTCTAGAAACCACACATTTTAACCGATTTTGTTATAATTTGGCACAACACCTTATATAAGAACCTGCGGTGAAAGTGGGTCAGATCGTATACACACAGAAAAAGTCAACCGTATAATGAACTAAAATTTAGGAAAACTGAACTTCGTATAGCGCTAAAGCAATATTTATTTCCTCATATCAAGTTCAAACTTTTCCTTGAATGTAGTACATGCTTTGAACTTGATTCTAGTTCAATTTTCGTCAAACCAAGTAAATATTTACTCAAACTGAGGAACATTCCAGTAAGCTTTTCCTCAAACAAAGTACATTTTTACTAAATCTAAATAAAATTTTACCGAAAATTTCCTAAATCTAAATAAATTTTTCATAAAACCAAGTAATTTTTTACTAAATTTAAGTAAAATTTTCCTTTTTACTCAAACCAAGTAAATTTTTACTTAAACTGAGGAACATTTTTAGTTTAAAATTCAATTTAACTAAAAAATCCAAACAAATGATTTTGCTTCAGAGTATGCAGATCTAATGATATTTCTCCAAAGTTTCATGATACCTCTGCCATAAAGAGCTATTACTCCACGATTGCTGCGAAGTCTCTGCAAACGAGCGAGAATTGCTTCCTCAATTAATATTCAAGAATTTTCTAAACAATTTCAAGTGATTTTTATAAGTTCATTAATACTTAAATGTATGAAGAACTCGGCATAAATTTCAGTATATACATATTAACTTAATTTTAGGAAACGCATTTTTAGTTAAAATTTCCTAAATGGATTTTTTTCAATACAAAAAATCTAATTTTTTCTTACCTTGGAAATATCCACACAAGTATGAATTTACTCAACTGTAAGACTTTTTTAATGTTTTTAAGTAAATTTACTAACCTATTTTTATTAAATGAACTATTTACTATAGCTTTGAAAGATGGAAACATCACTCATACTTAGTTAATTTTCCTACTTTTAAGGAAATTTTTACTGAACTGGAGTAAAATTGTCGAACGAAATTGTAGTATGGATTTTACTCAGATTTAGGAATACTTTTCTGAGTGTAGCTCCCATACAAATATCCCGATTTGAGATTTTCCGCTTTCGAAAACATAAATTTGACAGAATTTCTTCAAATTTGGCACACCACCTTATATTTGATCTAGAAACATCTCTGGTGGAAATGAGTCAACTCGGTTCAGATTTATATATAGCTCCCATACAAATATCACTCCCGATTTGTTTTTTTTTCTGCTCTAAAAACTACATAAATTAACCGATTATGCTCACACCTTATATTACAACTAAAATCATCTCTGGTAAAAGTGGGTCAGATCGGCTCAGATTTATTTATATCTCCATACAAATTTTGTTTCTAATTTGATTTCTTTCCGCTTTAGATACCACCTAATTTACCCGTTTTTTATCAAATCAACACCTTATATTTTAACTAGAAACATCTATAGTGAAAATGGGTTATATCGGTTCAGATTTATATATTCCATACAAACGTCACTGATTTTACTTCTTCTGCTGTAGAAAACACACAGCTGGAAACATACATTTTGACAGTGGGTATCATCGGTCTATGATATAGGACAAATTCCAAAATCCTCACCGAATTGAAGTCCATTGGCGAGAAAGTGAAGGGTATCATATAGTCGGCTCCTCCCATTCTACGCGACTTTAGCCTTTCCTTACTTGTTTAATCTTAGCTCTCTTTCATAATTTAAATAACTGTCATGCTAATGGTCCACATGAGTTGAATTTTGCCGCACTAACAAATTCAAATTCAAGAGAAATGTCCTAAATAACGTTATAGTCAACCCAGAAAATTTACACTGAAAGTTTTGATGTAGCCGTGTAATAAATGCCACCAAAGCGCCTGTGGTATTCAATAAAATATAAATGCAAAAATTGCCAAAAGAATCATCAAAAAGACTATTTCCGGTAAAATATAAAATATTGTTTACTATAATTTTACAAACGTGTAAACATTCATTGATGTTACAATATTTGTAGTAAATTTAATAAAGTCGAAAGTCGACTTATAGAACCCCATTTCAGCCCCATTTTTAATGAATTTTATACCCTCACTATATATACCCTCCTAATATATCATTTGGGACAGAATGAAGTGTAACGCATGGAAGGAGTGACTTAGGACCCTAAGTCTGTTTGGACCAAATCCGTTTCACGACTTTTTAAGAAGTTTGCGCAATGTCCGTCTGTCTGCACATGGTAATATTTTTCCTAAACTTAGTTTAAGTTCGAAGATGGGCAAAATTGTCACGCCCCTTCTGGTACCTCCCACACAAATGACCCACATTCATATATAAAATTAAATGATTTTATAGAGGTTACATTCGCATGGAATATGAGCGATATTACCACACCCCTTCTGGTACCTCCGACACAAAGTGGCAAAAAACTTTGGTTACAACCGATATAACACCCATAAGAGTAGTAAAAATCATTTGCAATTTTATATTTGAAAATGTTTTTATAACGACTTTCAACACAAAAAATATTTACTCTTTAGCCACGTCCCTTCTTGTACCTCCCACACAATTTAAGTTCTTAAGTTCTTCCATACACATGATCTCTGAGAGTGAGGGTATATTAGGGCGTACCTCAAAAAAAAAGTTCGCCGTACACCTTCGAATATGAAGTATTATTGAAAGGTAGTTTCAAAAAAAAATTTTTTATTTTTTTATGCCGAACGTAGGGGTCGCGCTTTTACATTTTTCTATATAACTTGTATTTATAAACGGATTTTAAAGTGTGATACATCGATGTTTTTGTCTCGACGAGGCCGATTTTTTTGTCTTTGAAGTCATTGAGCTCAAGCACCCCCTTCTGGTACTTACCCATCATTTCTCAGTTGCTACTACCCTAATGTACCACTCTAATAATCGAAAATTAAAGCTCGCATAAAATCATGAATCATGTTTGAGCTCAATGACTTCAAAGACAAAAAAATCGGACAAAAACATCGATGTATCACACTTTAAAATCCGTTTATAAATGCAGAAGTTATATAGAAAAATGTAAAAGCGCGACCCCTACGTTCGGCATAAAAAAATAAAAAAAAATTTTTTGAAACTACCTTTCAATAATACTTCATATTCGAAGGTGTACGGCGAACTTTTTTTTTTTACTTGTAACCTGGTACGCTCTAGGGTATATATTAGACGGTTTAGCCGACTGACGCTCTCTTAAATGTTTATAAAATCCGCTGTAACTTCCACATTTTTGGAAATTAAAAAAAAAAATAATGAAATGAAAAGGGAAAAGTATTGTACGAAAAGAAAGGTTATATGGTTGACTGGATCCTTCAGCTGCACAAGCGTTCTTACCAGACTCTGATGATCGAAATGAATAATTTAATTTTATGCCTAACTTAATTGGAGTAAAAGTGCAAAAGAAATAAAATAGGGTAATTTTTGGTTGTACCAAAATTTATTTACGATGCATTGCGCCACCTGGATATGGCGAATTGATTTGCCAGGGCTGTCAAAAATCGCCGGCCCGTATTGCAGCAGAGTTACAAGTCGAACCATAATTATCGGCGGCGGCGGCGCTACTCAAAATGGGTCGGCGGCGGCGGCTTTTGGCTGATTTGTCGGCTCGTTCTGTCATCGAATTTGATTATTTGACAATTTTGGCAAAATGTAAGGAAGAATTTGTATTGTATTTTAATATATTTTCTTTTATTTGTTTGGCAAGTAGTTCAATATTCGTTAATATTAGCCAATTTTCCCATAATTTAATATTATTATCCCATACAATTAATTTTTAGGAGTTGGAATTAATAAATATTTTCACGTGAGGCATATTTGACCAAATATCTTGAATATCAAAATCCTTCCAAGGATTGATATAACTCTACCTACTTTGACACAGGATATAAGCACAATAGAGGAGCTGTTGTGTATTGTTTTTCATGGGAACACATGTATACTGGAATTAATTCATGTATACTGGAATTAACTTGTATCAATATACAATCATTACTCTTTCTATAGACGTCATCATATAGTGGGATACAAATTTGACATTAGAAGGTTGTCTAAGTCGACAGTAGTATTTTCTTTTGGGTTGTATTTTTTTTTTGGGTTGTCTATTTTGGTAGTAATATTTGACTGAATTAGAACTCCGTCAAATCTCGGCGGCGTGGTTTAAGTCGATGTAAGCCGATGAATTCGGCGGCGGTGCGGCTCGTGCAGAAACATGTGGCGGCGGCTTAAAATCGGTCGGCTTGTATCTCTGTATTGCAGTAATGCAAAAGTAAAATTTAATAATCAAAAATTAATTTAATACATTTCTTGGTAGGGAATACTCAATAATATGAGAATGAAGTTTCTGACACGCCTCTCTGTATGTTTGACATTCAACCTCGTCAACTGTTCTTAAATTTGAAAATGAAGTGCGTCCATTTTGCGTTGTTTTCATGTACAGAATAGACACGACTACTCGAACACCTTGCTTACGCGGTTGGAATTTTTTCGGTGCAGCATTTCATGTTTAGTATTTGGATATTTCTGCATATAGTAATCTTGCGGCATGCAAATCTTCTTGCCACAATGCAAAAAATACTGTAGGTGTTATGTGTGACGGTGCAGAGACTATATTTCTGACATTTCCTGTTGTGAAATAAACTCTTTGTCAATTTTAAAGGTGAAAGCTGAGATACACAACTGTCGGATATAGATTGTGAATGGGGAAACTTAAAATGCGCCATACAGCTTCATTGCTGCTAATGTAACGACCTAATTGAAATTGAGTAACTGCATCTGCTGTCATGTCGCTGCCTTTGTTGACGTATTTGCATATGGAATTTATCGATTTTACAGATCGATTTTACGATTCCAATTTCATTGACATTTCCATCGTTGGCAATTGCATCTCGTAAATGAACGTACCAATACGCTTGCGGCGTTTGTATAGTGTATAGCCATATCTACCAGTGCGAGTTTCATTAACCAATTCTCTTGGAAATTTTTTCGATCACTTACCATCAATCATGCACGGAGACTGTGAGTTGAGAGCTCCGCACGATCCATGTACCATATTTTTTGTTACAATTGCGCATAGCAATGGATCTTCTAGCTTATCTGGAATCTTAGCACAAATGAAATCATAAATTTGTGCTGGTGTTATTTTTGTCTTGATCCATATAAGAATGTGTGCGTGGGGATGTCCTCTCTTTTGTCATTCGATGGAGTACATCAAACAGACAGTTTGTCCATAAATATATAGTCCATTAATTTTGTCAATTTCTGTTTAAAAATCCGTACCGTTATATCGTTTCGATCATATGGAACCTGGCCGGGCAAAGGCTGCTCTTTTATTTCCGTCCATGTTGGATTACATGCAAACGTTATAAATAGATCAGGACAACCGTACTGACGAACATACATATGCCATGGAATCCTGAGCGTATACATGCTGTGGACCACCAGTAAACGTCGCTGGAAGTATGACCATTCTTCCCATTTCATTGACATTTCCATCGTTGGCAATTGCATCTCGTAAATGAACGTACTCTTCGGAGCGCAGGGAATTTTGGTTCAATCGAATGTAGAGTAATCATTCTTCGACGATAATTTGATGAACTAGTTGACGGCATTGTAAAATATGGTTTGTTTCGTTCATTATTGATACATGGCCATTATAAGATACGCGTAGTAATTCATTGCCGAACATTTTTTGTTAAGTATTTCGCCTTTAAGTGTAGAATAAATAAACATTGTAAACGATAGGTCGAATGCAAGATTGATATAAGAAAATAAAAAATACTGAAGTATATCGGGCTTACCTGTACTTGGATTAGTTTGCAATATGTTGATATCCGTCCTGGCCTTCCCAAAACAGTATTGGATATTTTAAGGCATCGTAGCATCTATGTGTTTCAGTGACTCGTTGATTGCTATCATTTCGTCGATGAATAACAATGTCACGTGAATCAACGTCCGCTCCAACCAAAACAATTCCCACTTCGTCTATGGTAGGTGCGTTAAATCGCCTGACATGCTCTCCAGTTGGTATTTTATCGGCTCTAATAAAGATGGTATAATCATCTGAGGGCATGTTGTTATTGGCTGTTTTGAATAATTTTATTAAACCGTTGTTTTGTTGAAAAAAGTTCGGAGTAAAGAAATCATATGACGTCTGGTGCCAGGAATCATATCACACCGCCGGTCCACTTGCATGTCGTCATTGCCCATGAAATAAATTTGTAGAAATTTGTGTTCGGCGTTGTGGACGGGTAAGAGTGATCCCACTCGGCCATTTATTTTAAACGACGGCATTAAATTAGCTTTCACGATGTTAGTTTCTCCAAATGATGTCATATGAAAAGAAGAGTTATATTTCCGTATGTTTTTCAAAAAGTGCTTGGAATCAGCCGATTCTCCCGAAAGCAATGATAACAGTGGCTCAATCGGTGGACGTAGTATTGGGAGTTTTACCTTGCCATTTGCACAATACATTCCTGGGGATTCATTTTTAAATTTAAGGGCACTGCAATGAGTTCAAACTGTATCCATTTTTCCAATGAAAACACTTGGATGTTCCAAGTAAATATAATTAGCACTACAATTGAATCCTGCAAGTTTTAAATCTGGATTGTTCTGCTCGAAAACGATTAGTTTGATTTCTGGTGGTCCGTTGAGCATGTTCAGACAATCGTGATTGAATTGCACGTACACGGTCGGCTTCTTGTCTCGCTTCTCGTTGCTCGAGTGTTTTTGCCATGCGATATTGGGTTATGCGATCACGGTTATGTTCTTGTCTTACTTCTTGTTCCTTATGAGATTCTGTCAAACGGGATTGCGTTGTTCGAGCACGATCTGACTCATGTCTTGTCCCCCTTCTGCTTCGGCCAAACGTGATAGAGTAACGCGAACACGGCTAAGTTCTTGCCTTGCTTCTCGTTCTTCTTGTGTTTCTCTTAATGTGTTATTCGTGAACGGTCTGCTACTTGTATCGCTTCTCGTTGCTCTTCAGATTCTGTCAAACGGGATTGGGTTATGCGTAAATGGTTGGCTTTTGTCGTTCTTCTTCCGTTTCAGATGCTCGTAGCACTTTTATTTGAAAATATGTATTGTTTGTGTGGAGCCGCGCCCCTTTTTGTAGCATGACCTGTTATAGCCAAGGGTCATCCTCTGTTCGTTACAATAAAATATTCAAGTGAATCAACTCATCGCTATGTATTTTGTGATATTTTTAAAATATAGTCTTTGTGAGCGGTGTCGTGTTATTCCCCTCTCCACAGCTTGGATACAGTAAAATTGTCAAGAGAATCACCCTTCGTTACGTGATAAGTTTAATATAGTTTGTGTGAGCAGTCTCACGTCCCTTTGTATCATGACCATTGTATCGTCACCATTCGAAACCATCCTCCGTTCAGAAGTTGGTTTTTATATATATACTAGTATTTTGTACCCGGCGCACAGAGGTCGATTTTGCACTTTTAGGTGGCCAAAATTATTTTTGTATAAAAATGGACTTAAAATAATGGTTAGATAGCAGAAAAAATTTAAAAAAAATCTAAGCATTATGGGGGTGGTTTTTTAGGGGATTGAGTAAGTAAAATATTTCTTCGCACCAAATATGTTGGCGCTCTCCATAAAAATTTATTTTTAATGAAAAAACATATTTTACAATATTTAACAATTCATTTATGGATAAATCTTGATCCGTGTCTGAAATATCGGATTCGGTATTCGGATCAGCCGGCAGTAACATATTGATCGTTTCAGGGCAAAATGATCTTGGTTTGAGCCTTTTTTTGTTTCATGCTACTTAATAGTGGGTCTGAACTCAGTAATAGTCTATTGTATATATCACTCCCTCGAGAACTTTCTTGCGTAATTTTCGCGGTATAACCGAAAGTGCTTATTTCTTGCTTCTGTTGCCTCTTCCGACAACTGTCCTATGGGTAATAAGGCATTTTCAATTACAGCTGCACCATGAATTAATATTTTATGCATGGTCGGAGTCATTGGGTGCCATTCATATAGGTCGACATACAATTTCGCAGTTGCCATTGCAAAATCATCAAATTGTTGGACGTCTATTTGGTGACCACTTGAGATAGTTTCCAGTATAACCTTCAATCTATATATTAATTCAAAATCAATTTTTGTTATATCGGCAGCTAATTGAGGGTTTTCAAAGAATCTTCGGCTAGTGTTACCATTATTGGCATTCCCGAAATTAACTTTTGGCATGTCGACTAACAATCCAGTTTCCTTTCGAAATCTTTCCTGAATATGTTGTTTTTGACGCACTTCTAACTCCTTTTCTTCGTTAGTTCTCTTCTCTCTATACTTTTTCACTGGTAATTTATACGCCAGATGTAAAACGCTTTCGAACAATCGAATCTTGGCGTGTAGTACAGATAGTCCAAATTCAATAGCGGTGGAACTTGTATTTAACTTTTGGGTCAGATTGTTAAAATCTTTAGATGTTGGGATCCGTCGCAACCCCATTTACAGATAATTTTCGAAGAATTACGTTCATTATCTTTTAGAGAACAAAGGATTCCTTCTAGCGCCATTGATAAGCGCGTAACTGTATTATCAATTAAGCTTTGTAAATTGCGTTCTGCGCAGGTACTTGTGACCCTTATACAATTTTCGGGCGGGTAACATTCTTTTTTTGCTCTTAACAACAGGTCGTAGCACGGATAAAACGATTTATTTGTGTTCCTGATTGTCGCTTGGTCAAATCAGCTTCAACAAACATTGATAGGGCTTGTAACGGTGTAAAAGAAGTAATTTCTTCTTGATCTGATCTTCTGTATACTTTTCTGTATTTCCCTGCACGAGTTGGAGAGATTGTGATTTCTCTTAGTATTTTTGAAGCATCCCTTTTTCCTCGAGCCTGTAATATTGTTTGCGCTGCATGAACGATTACTTTTTCACTATGCGAAGAACGCATGTCTTCTGTCTTTCTTCTTTTAGTCCTCTCACTAGAATCTTCAAATGATTTAGAAGGCCGACCTGGTCGAGTTTGTTTATTTGCTGCAAGTACAAATGTTCCTTCTAACCAATCTTCATTGGTTTTAAGAAATCTTGCATCTTTTCTATGGGCTTTGTACCATTTTTCTCTCATTGATGTTTTAAAGTTTGCAAATCTTTGTTTTAAACTGTTTAGATTATCTGGAGTGTCACCACAACAGGACATCAGGTGATTCTCAAGATATTTAATTGTTTCATCAAAACTAGGCAAATCTTGCTCTTGTATTTTGTCGTACACCAGGTGTACATAAAACAAAGAAAATCTCACTTTATTACATTTGAAACCAAACTTGATTTTTTTATTGTGATGTCATCCATAAAAAAAACTATAATTTGGTCAGCCGCAGCTAGCTGCACCCAAATTGTACGTCATTAAGTAGCCAAATATATGTAGTATTTAATAAAATAAAAAGTATTTCTCAAGAGGAGGCAATAATATAACAAAATGTCTTACAATCATGAAAATTAAGGAAACATTTCATTACAAAACAACCTTTTTTGGAAGTTCTATAAATATTTCAAATAACGTCAATAATAATTTAAAAATATCAAGAAATGTTGATTTTTACCTGAACTATTTGAATCCATCACAATCACTACTAAAAAATTAGGTGGACAACACAAAATTTCTGTTATTTAAATGTTTATATTGAGAGCGCTGATAACAATAATGTGAACTTTTTGAAACGACCAAGTTTGAACGGTGACAGTTTGTGAACGGTGACAGTTTCGCCAGTAGGGATGGTAAATTATTGTTACTGGAACATTCCATTAGCTCTGGGATTTTTTTGGGATTTTTAACTTCACTTTTTTAAATTTGACTTTTGACCGGCTAATTCTTAATAATCGACCTCTGTGCGGCGATGCCCAGGTTAATTTTACCTATTCTCCTACTTCCTATGCTTTGGAAGATAAAATGAATGCTTTTTGATAGAATGATAATGAATTTGATTGAATGATAAAAACATCCATCCTTTGTCCACAAGTTAGATACAGTACAATTTTCAGGCGAATCGGTCCATCTAGGCGTCCCGCTAAGCATTGGATCTAGTTCAGAGACTGTAACTTCTCCAACCCCTATGTAAACACCACTAGGTCCGGCTCAATCTACTTTCAATGAAAATAAGTGGCGAATTTAACATGGGCTTGTCATTGGAAGCAACCAATTCACCCCCTTTGTATTACCCACAACCAGCAACTGGGCTGGTACCAACACACCAATCTTTGACCATGCTCATAGGGACCACTTGCTTAGTACATTGCGACCAATTGCTTCGCTGGTTCCTACGCATTAACTACATATATACTGAACCAGAACTAATTGATTTGCTAGTTCTTGCATACTAGGATTCGGTGATTCGATTGAAAACATTTTTATTAGAGTTTCAATAGATTTTTATTTAAAAAATAATCAATTAATTCACTAAAACAAAAATATATGCATTGCAGCACAAACGTATTGAGGACTTTTAAATTACTTTTGGATACAATTTAATTCAATTAAAAAAATATGTATGTACATGGTAGCGCAGACTTGTTATGTTGTTTTGGTTACTGTCAATCAGGAAGCGATTTTATGTTGCACTCTGCGTGTCAGTTCCTTTGGCCATGTTACTTTTGGAAATACAAACTTGCCAAAGTATTACAATTTGTATCAATAAACAGTGAAATCCAGTTCCAGGGCAAATATTCAACGAATACGAAAGTAGTATTCTATAATTATCTCAAAACACGCTGAACCCCGCCCGCTTCGCCAGGCAAAAAAACAAGTGGCAAAATTATGTTTTCATATTGATCTTATCATATTGATATTATCGTGGTCAGTAATATATATGTAGGAACTGATTAGTTAGGTCGACCATGCCGACTGTTTATTTGTCCTGTTGGGCGACGATCGGACGGAGAGTACACACTGCTCATCTCTGGTACTAGTCAAAGTCTCCAGAGAGAGAGCATTGTGTAGAAATAAGGGTTGCAGCGGACAGACAAGACAGAACAGAAGAAGAGTTGTAATAAGAGCTAGAATGGAACGGAAGTAACGCGGACGAGAAAGTTTTCTTTAATTTAAATTATTTTAAGTGTTTTGTTTTTCTTTTAATAACAATGTATATATGTACAACTTAATAAATGTACCCTATGAATTTAAACAATTAAATTCTGTTGTGTTTGATTTCCAAAACCGGAGAGACAATTCTCCTACATATATGTACCATTTTTCAGCCTTATAGCTCTCAAAAACACTATTGCCACTCCCCACTGCCCTCCAAACGAAAATTCAAAATCCAGCATCATATTAACATTCTCGTGGTCAGTAATATATATGTACCAATTTTCAGCCTTCTAGCTTAAAAAACACTTTTGCCACGGTCACTCCGCCCACAAAACGAAAATTCGAATGGCAGTATCAAATTGATCTTTCTCGTGGTCGGTAATATATACGTTCCAATTTTCAGTCTTCTAGTTCGAAAAACACTATTGCCACGCCCACTAAACGAAAATCCAAATTTCGGCATCATATTTATCATTCTCGTGGTTATATATATGTACTATTGCCACTCCCCCTCCGCCCAGAAATGTGCTGACAAACGTACAGACATGGCTAGATCATCTTAGAATTTTATGATATATCTTTAGGTCGATATTTCAAGGTGTTACAAACGTAATGACAATGATAGTATACCCCCATCCTGGAGGTGGAGGGTATACAAATTTACGAATGAGGCAGAATTACATCCTGCTCAAGTAATAATGTCGGAGCTTAATTTTTCGAAGAATGCGGCCGTACTATTACGAGTTTTTCTTTGCAGAGTTGCGCCGAAAGAGAGTCTCTTCATCAAGATGGTGTAACTTGTGACATAGCCATTCCTGTTATGACAGAATTGCAGCGAAAATTGTGCAATAAGCTGATTTCAAGAAGCTCCACATTACGATTTTCGACTATTTGCAATTATTTTCAAATATTTAAAAAGTTGTCAATTCGCCGTACAGCATGTCAATTGCAACAACTAAAACTAATGTCCTTATTGGACATTAATTTAAGGTTTACCATTGACCAGGCCCGTGCGCAGGATTTTATCCTGGGGGGGGTGGTTTCATCCACATCCAAAGTTAACGCCTTCGCAGTGGTTGTTTAGAATAATTCATAAAGTATTTAAGAAATAAGTCTCTGCAAACGAACGAGAATTTCTTCTTAGATTAATATTCAAGAATTTTTTAACCAATTTCAAATGTTTTTTATAAGTTCATTAATAGTTAAATGTATGAAGAACTCGGCATAAATTTCAGTAAACATTTTAACTTCATTTTAGAAAAAAAACACATTTTTGAGTTAAAATTTCCTAAATGGAATTTTTTCCATACAAAAAATTTCAGATTTTTTCTCACTTAAAACTTTGAAAATATTCTTCAACATAAGTTTGAATTTACTCAATTGTAAGAATTTTTTATTAGATCCAAAGAAATGTTTTTAAGTAAATCTACCACCCTTTTTCTAGTAAATGAACTATTTTAAATTTTTACTGGAGCGTTTGAAAACCACTCATATTTTATTGCCAGGATCTACGAGAAATATTTTGATACATTCGTCCGACAGACATTGTCGGCAAAATTGCATTTCAGTAATCCATCTATCAGTACGCTCAAAGGAATATGTCACTAAACGAAAGCAAAAAGTCTACTGAAAGAGCTGTTAAAAAAGAGACAGCAGATTTGTATCTGCTGAGATGGTAAACAGCTGTTTTTAGCAATATACGTGATAGGCATATTGTCCCAAGCTAATATAAAAGAAAATTCGAGCTAAACTCGCTTATGAACGCTTATCTATTTTTATATTTCACTTAACAACAGCCAATTTTAGCTGACTGCAAACTCTTTAGCAGTGTGAATGGTGATGTAAGATTGCAGAAAACTGCTGTTGTGCCAAAGCTGTAATAGCAGAAAAGTGTCTACAGATAGGCAACAGAAAATCGCTGCTTTTATTAACAGACTTGTTCTCTAAGTGTAGATCTTTTTTTAAATAGTTGCTTGAAATTACATACATACATATCGAGGGCTTATATTCATAAGTGGCTATGAACAAAAACACAACTTTTCAGGAGAGCGAAAACACAGATTTTCTCCTTAATTTTAAGAGTAATTACGAATCATTCTTCTACAGTTTAATCTAAAGAGGATTACTAATTGCTACGATTAAAAAGTTTTGGAAATTTTCTATTATTCGCGGTTTCATGGTTCATAGCCACTTTTTTATGTTTAAAATTGAGCACTATGAATGTTGAAATAAGAATACGATTTATTGTAAACTCCATAACTTTTTTCATGAAATCTTGGCAATGTTGCATAGAAAACGCATTTTCTGTGATGTACACAGCGAATTTAAAGATTCCAGCTTCATCCGTCAGATTGGTCGCTTGTAACATATATGTAGCCAGTCGCGAAAATCGCTGCAATTGATGAAAAATCCAAAATTCGCCGTTGCAATTCTTATATTTTTACTTTCTTCATTCATAATTTTGAAACTTTTCATACACAAATATTCCCATGAAGACAGCAATCACATGTCAAAGAAATATTGTCGTATTCTCAATATGATCAAAAGTTACGCGGGTTTTTTCTAAAGATACTTTTCACAATTATTGAGTTTACTGCCACTATTTATACTATTTTAGCCTGATAACTGGGGAATCAAAATACTATTAACGCGAAATGATGGAATTTGATAGTACTATATGCCCTAAATCTAGTTTTAAACAAAATCGTTGTAGCGAATTATAACCTTCGGTTTTAGGATGCTCCATTGTTGAACTATTTTATTTCAATTATTTTTCTATTATTTTTTACTTATGCAGTCACAAACTAACGAGCAAGGGGATAGCCAAATCAGAAAATTAAAAAAACATGGCTTTAGAAACAAATATTTTCCAAATTTATACGACAAATCACATCCAAATCTGAGAATAGTTTGGCATCAAAAACTCAGTTTCGAGAAAATGGTTCATAGCCACTTTTGAATATAAGCCCTCGATATATATTTTGAGGAAATATTTCACAAAAAATTATCAAATTCCTCGGCGATAAACCCTTCAGTCCCGCATTTTTTCTATGATAAATACAGAAAATATGATATGCTTTTTGACAAAGTATGGGTCTAAATAGGATGTCTAAAGAGTTTTGGGATTTCTAATTTATATAGGACATGAGTAACAGGATGTTTACTCAAAATCTTTATACGCATATTCCGATTAAATAAAAAATATTTGGAAATGTTTCTTCATTTTTATAAACTTAAATATGTATAAATTCGATTAACAAATACAGTTTTTTTGTATTCGATGAAATGCAAGAAGAAACAACTAGAAATTTTAATTCCAAAAACCAAATAATTGTTATTTTAGAGTTTCGTTTTCTTACGTAGATCCAAGTTACTGAATTTGTTGTTTCTCTTTTGAATAATACTTGTTACATATGTACAAAAAATACTAACTCTGAAAATATTTGACATATGTGATAAATATAACAAAGATTTTAGTAAGTTAAAACTCATTTCTTATTGTTTCGCAACTTTAAAGTAGATTTTAAAATAGAGACCTACACGCAGAGAAAAAATTAATTTCGTAGAAACGAAATTTTAGACAGGTGAACATAGTTTTTGAGTTTCTTTTGTGGGAAAAATTAGTTTGTTTGCGGTAAACATGCCATCAGTTGTTGTAAATGAACAAAGAGAAATAAGTTCACGTATATCAAACAGCTTTCTTCGTTTGTCGAAATGGATTTGTATTATAATTGCAAACTCCCAAAACATTGGAAGTAACAGAAACCATTGTTGTTGCACCTGTGATGAAAATAGGACACATCGGTTCAGATTTAGATACAGCTCCATAAAAATGTCCAATCGCAAATGTTACATCTTAGCGTTCTACAAGTATCAAGCAAATTATTTGCTTTTATTAAGAATATTTTAGATTTCATTGTGATATCATAGTGATTCTTATCTACACTTTTTTTAAACTACTAAACGATTTTGTTATTAATTTTCCAAACTTTTATTGCAGTACACAATTAAAAGTTCATAAGATATAGCTCTGGTCGAATGTCAAGAAGTGGTATCGGTTAATAAAAATGAAAATTTTCCGAACAATTTGGTGTTCATTAGCGAAATTAGCATTACACAATCTTGAAATTGGCACAATTCGTTTAGTTTGTTTGTATTTTTCATAAGCTTTGTCCGAAATTCAAGAAAGTGTCCACGATTTTTTGTGTAGTTTTCGTGTTTTCATGATTTTACAGCAAAATTACCATTTCAGACGAGTTATTTTAAAAAGACCTTAAAAATTCTATATTTTATTGCTTCAGAAAGTCTAGAAGGTTTTAAAAAGTATATGTTCGAAACCTCTCTGGGGGGGGTTTGAACCCCCAAACCCCCCCCCCTGCGCACGGCCCTGCAATGAACATTGTTGCATTGATAAAATGTCAAGATTTAGACATTATCAAAGCGTGTAATTAGCCCCTTATTCTGGAAAAGTCCATATATATGGTCGATATCGAAACGTCAATTGAATGTGATTGTATGACTCGTCATGGATCCATAACCTTCATCATTGCACTTATTAGCAATAGTTGATAGTACGAAGGAGGATTAGATAAAATGTAATCGGTAGTTATGTAGAAACTTTTTGCTAACAACAAATCAGTAGCCATGCATCATTTGGATGGTACAGATTTTGGTATTGATTTCTCCTCGCTGAGTAGGTTTCCAGAAAGTGGTTGTATTCCCATTAGAGTTATCAATAAATGTTCTGTTCATCCGAACAAATGAATTAGTGAATTTTTTTTTGTTTCGCCAATGAATTTGTATATACACTAGTGTGTCCCAAAACACATTTACCAAAAATAAATGTTAAACAAGTAAGGAAATGCGTAAAATATAAAAACGTATATATCCAAACATGGAATAAAGTGACTAACTTTCACAATAGGTGCTTCCAGTTCAAATATAGCGTGTTATGCTCACTTTCGGTGAAAATTCGTGGTTTCTGGGGCGGAAAAGTTCTATCTATGAGCGAAATTTGTATGGGAGCTATACGTAAATCTGAAGCGATCTGACCCATTTTCACCATGTGTGTTTCTGGTTGAAATATAAGATATTTTGCCAAATTTGAAGAAGATCTGTAAAAATATGTGGTTTCTAGAACAGAATAAGTCAAATCGAGAGCGAAATTTGAATGGGAGCTATATACAAATCTGAACCGATCTGACCTATTTTCACCATAAGTGTTCCTAGTTTAAATATAAAATGTTTTGCCAAATCTAAAGACAATCTGAGGCAATATGTGGTTTCTAGAGCGGAAAAAGTCAAATCGGTAGCGAAATTTGTATCGGAGCTATATATAAATCTGAACCGATCTAACACATTTTTACCACAGGTGTTTCTAGTTTAAACATAAGATGTTTTGCCAAATCTGATACAATAAGTGAATTCTAGAACGGAAAAAGTCAAATCGGGAGCGAAATTTGTTTGGGAGTGGAGTGTATAAAAATATGAAATATGTTTGTTCTAGGCGGTAAGGATCCAATATAGACCGGTGTGATCCACTTTCACAATAGATATTTCTAAGTGACCAAAGTCGGAGTTCGCATTTTCCACTTCCATTTACGAATAAAACGTTTATGGACCAACAGTACATTTGCTAATTGTTCATGGAAACTCTACGGTTCTCTCCGGGATCCTTGTTCAACTTTACCTTAGTCACGATATTTTTTAACTCTGTCAGTATCTATTATGACCTATAATACACTCATAAAAGTATCGTTCTTAAATCTGAGTAAAATCCAATTTAGTTTAAAATTTTTACTCCAGTATAGTTAATATTTCCTTACGAGAAAATAAATTAAGCAGATTTCAGTACAGTTTCTTCATTTCAAAGCTACAAGAAATATACTCAAAATAGGGTAGTAAATTTACTTAAAAACATTTTTTTGAATCTGGTAAAACCTTCTTACAATTAAGTATTCTAAGAAGCAACTCTCGTTCGTTTGTCAAGACTTTCTTCTTAAGTACTTCAAATATTATTCTAAACAATCACTGCGAAGGCGCCTACTTAGTCTTCGCAGCAGTCATGGTGAAATAGCTCAAAACTTTATGGTAAATGGTGATTTTTTAAGAGCTTGATAACTTTTTTTTAAAAAAAAACGCATAAAATTTGCAAAATCTCATCGGTTCTTTATTTGAAACGTTAGATTGGTCCATGACATTTACTTTTTGAAGATAATTTCATTTAAATGTTGACCGCGGCTGCGTCTTAGGTGGAAAGTCCAATTTTGGGCAACTTTTTCGAGCATTTCGGCCGGAATAGCCCGAATTTCTTCGGAAATGTTGTCTTCCAAAGCTGGAATAGTTGCTGGCTTATTTCTGTAGACTTTAGACTTGACGTAGCCCCACAAAAAATAGTCTAAAGGCGTCAAATCGCATGATCTTGGTGGCCAACTTACCGGTCCATTTCTTGAGATGAATTGTTCTCCGAAGTTTTCCCTCAAAATGGCCATAGAATCGCGAGCTGTGTGGCATGTAGCGCCATCTTGTTGAAACCACATGTCAACCAAGTTCAGTTCTTCCATTTTGGGCAAAAAAAAGTTGGATATCATCTCACGGTAGCGCTCACCATTCACAGTTACGTTACGATTCGCATCATCTTTGAAGAAGTACGGTCCAATGATGCCACCAGCCCATAAACCGCACCAAACTGTGACTTTTTCTGGATGCATTGGTAGCTCTTGCAATGCTTCTGGCTGATATTCACTCCAAAATCGACAATTCTGCCTATTTACGTACCCATTGAGCCAAAAATGAGCTTCGTCGCTGAACACAATTTCTTTCTTTCTGAACTTTCTTAACAGAGCACGCATTTTGATAATAAAATTCAATGATTTGCAAGCGTTGCTCGTTAGTAAGTCTATTCATGATGAAATGTCAAAGCATACTGAGCATCTTTCTCTTTGACACCATGTCTGAAATCCCACGTGATCTGTCAAATACTAATGCATGAAAATCCTAACCTCAAAAAAATCACTCTTTAGAAGTAACTTGAAACGTTTGAGAAATATTTCATGTTGTCATTTTTGATATGAGTGTTGCATACTTTGAATTTTAATTATCAAGAAAATTTTACTTAGTTTGACTACAAATTTACTTAATCTGAGTAATATTTTACTTGGGTTGAGGAAAAAATTGGAAAAATTTTCCTCAGTTTGAGCATAAATTTACTTGACTTCAGTAACATTTCTTAAAAATTTCTTTCAGATTAAGTAAAGAAGAATTTGCTTCAGATTGAGAAAAATTTGTACAGGAATCAAGTTCAAAACATGTCCATTGTCTTAGCGCTATACGTACATTTTCCTCAGTTTTAGTTAATCCGTGGCATACTTTTTTCTGAGTGTAGTATATAGTCAATATATAAAATTGCTGCATAACTTATTCCCAGTGCGCTTTAATGAGTATTCAAAAGCTTTTCAAAATTGTTTCTGAAGTTATTAGCAGTTGAATTTGGGGAGATGTGAAAAGTGTGGTTTCGCATGTCCTTCTCCAATTTCTTTGGAATCGCTTAAACTACTTATTTTCTCTACTAACCGTCCTGAGTACTGTTGTTTGCTTTCGTTACATATTCTTTTGTACTTTGAATTTCCAACATAGTTTTTGTAATAACTTAAGGCATTTAGTATTTGCATTTTCATGTTCCATTAAGAGACGAAGTTTAGTAGGTAAAAGGTCCGACCCTGTTTTATCTTCCACTACGAATTCGTTACCCAATGTAATACTTCTTGAGAGACATTACAGGTATCATTCATTTGTTTAAGTAATGTTCTTTACATCGCCTTTTTCATCACTGCGAGTTCTACCATTCAGAATTAATAAATTAGTATTCGAGCATAATTCTACACTTTGCCGACCTTTCCCATTAATATGACAGTCTTTTGATTTTCGTACTTGTGTAACTGCAACAAATAATTCCTTATATATGGGAAAATCTACAAAATAGTCCGATTTCAATTTTGAAAAATTAAAAATTTCAAATTAGAGGCACACGTTTTATTTTAGCGTCAACTTGTTAAAAATACATTAAATATAAATAAAGTGCTGATCGGATTGTCCCTTTTGGTTCTATTGCAAGTTAAGCTTGAAAACCCTATGAAAATCAACAAAATTTAACCTAAAATGGCTCTCGGTACCAAAATAATAATTCGATCTATTTAGCACTTACACACATTATTAGTAGTACTCATATTTACCGATCACACAGGGTTGCCACTAGTTATTTTTCAAACTGGGGATGTGCTCTTCAAAAAACATGAAATTTCATGATCTGCACGCATCGACCTGATGATGTTTGTACTGTCATAATTTCTTTGTTGCTGAAGGCACACTAAATTGTTTGGTCGCCTTTTGTTAGTATCTTTGTCGTTTATAATCCAATATTAAAAAATTTGCAATTACGTTCACGCTGAAAGCGCAAAAAAGAAAATTGTATAAATTTTCGTTATATGCAAAAACAGAGTGACAGATTTTGAAGAGCTACCATTTATTCCTCAGTGATGGCACATGCTTTTTTCAACATATAGAAGATTTTGCAACATCATTACTATCATCCACAAAAAGAATAGAATGATTTTATTTTATGCTGAAAAAGTTATAGCCAAAAGAGTTGAACAACTTTCGAAAGTTACAAGCAAAATTAGGGTAAATTAGGGTAGACCTTAGCTCAGTAGACTACATTAACAGCATAATTTTAAAACTTTAGGATGTTGGCGAGGTTAAACTCGTCGTTTTGAAAATTATGACACTTTCAGAAATATTATATATTGCTCTTAAAGTGGTTAGAAGCCTGAGTGACATGGAATCGTACTATACCGTAGATTTGCCCATATCTCGTTAACCTATTGATCAAGTTCTCCGATTCTTGAGTTCAGATTGCCGATGATAATGCGTTTCATGATAGTTTTATCTTCGATTACATAAGTTCCCAGCAAAAACTATCATTACCAAGTAATGTTGGACATAAGGCTAAACCAGAAGACTTCACATTTTTCGGAAAATAATTAGAAAAAAATTTATAAAGGGATTGTAGGGAAATAAGTACTACCACGCAAGCTACAACAAATTATAGAATAAGTACTTCCACACACGCTTACAAAAAGTTAATACATAAGTACTGGTTGGTAAGTATGTTAGTTGATTTTGGTGATTTGAACACACACAGCAAAACATTTCCAGCAACTTCTACTTATTACAACTTCATAAATTTTGTATGATGAACCAGTCGACCGATTTTAAGCCAACAAGCCGCCGCCGCATGTTTCTGCACAAGCCACGCCGCCGCCCATTTCATCGGCTCATATCGACTTCAACAACGCCGCCGGAGTTCTAACTCCGTCAAATCTTACTACAAAAATAGACAACTCACTTAAAATTACAAAAGAAAATACAACTGTCGACTTAGACAACCTACTACTGTGAAATATATGGAGTTTTCTTTGAATTTTGTAATTTGGTTTGAAAGTCGCATTTATATAAGTCAATGCCAGTATGCGTGGCCATGTGTTCCTATAAAAATAATAAACAATAGCTACTCTATTGTGCTCATGTGCTCGCTTGGATTGCATGATTGACGGCAACATCGAAATAGTCGGAAGACAAAGCTACACACAACTCTATATGTAGCAAAACATGGATGTATTGTTACCAATAACTACTTTTTTAAATCATTATACTTCAAAATAATGCAGGGCGTAATGCCCAACTCGACTCGATTATTCCAGAAAAAAAACATATCATTGACATTATTTTCGCTTTGAGGTGTAGCGACACTCTTTTCAGATCATGTTCGATGTGTATAAAGGTGCCAGTATGTTTTGTATTACGAATTACACCAACTTTCACATTTCTGTACAATCCCAGCGGGAAAAGAAGGCGTACGCAAGGCCTTCTTAAAGGCATTCTCAGGGAGGCGCAAGGCATGCTTGCTACATTCTATACTCATTTAAAATTAACACAGGGTAAGATTGGAGAGCAAGGCCTTCCCTCTCGCTTCTATTTGCAGGCCTTCTAGACGGGCTCTGACAAAAGGCCATATAGAAGGCCTTCTACCAAAGACCTTCTGGAAGGCATGCAAAAAGAAGCCCATCCAGAAGGCCATCTCGAAGGTCCAAAAATAAGGCGCAAAATTAAAAAAAATATATGTAACGAACCAATGGGCTTGCATGTTTCAATATTTCTGGCCTTGTTATTGACAGTATATTGATTTGCAAATTAAATCTCTAAACATTGAACTCATGATCTTCGCATGGCTAATCGGACGTGCTACATTCTAAACCACAGAACTTTATTGTCTGTTTACGACAAAAAGCTTATAGAAACACACGACCATTCGATTAAGCTAACACCTTCGCCACTGCCTTCTTTTGGCAGGCCTTCTAGCATGTCTTGCGAAAGAAGGGAAGTAGGAATGAGCCAAAAAAATTGTTATGCGTTTGCAAAAAAATTGTGTAGAAAATACCCATCGATAAATCGAACACCTTCCGCGCTGCCTTCTCTCGCAAGGCCTTCTAGCATGCCTATCCGAAGAAGGCAAGCAAGTATGAGTTATGGATCGTGTAGCATCTAATGGGAAGGCCTTCTAAAATGTCTTTTCGTAGAAGGCCTTCAGGAATGGATGTCGGACGTGTAAGATTATCAATTTCTGAAGAACTTATGAAGGATATGATAAATATTTTTGTAAAAAAGTAAGAGAAGTTAAATATTTTTTTGTTCCATCCCCTATAAGTATTGGATTTGTAGACAGTAGAAAAGTAGGAGTAGCCAATAAATATGTGGTCTTGGATGTTAGTGGACGTAACGTCTAAATAATAAAGGTGTTCCCTACTTCCACTGTTTATAATTAATTCTACACTTAGTAACAGCGGGAAATTATCACATATATCTGTCTTCTAGAGCGTAAATCAATCATATAGGGTATTTGTATGGGGTCTATATGAAAACATGGACGGATTAAATATAATGCCAAATTGGAACCCAATCGGCTAAAATAGGAAGTGACATTTGTATAAAGACTATATCTACATTTGAAATAGCGTTTCATTGAATCGGTGAAGAATTTCGACCTGCAGTTTGATTACAAGAATAGATGCACAGACAGACATTTCTAAATCGACACAGAAAGTGGCTCTATGTCGATCTGTATTATATTACCTATTTTGGTTGTTACAAACAAAGGGACAATAACAACAAATGTTTTTAACACTAAACAAACAAATCATTTAAAAATAATTTTAAATCTATTTAAAATAATTTTCAATAATTAATATTATAAATTTATTTTAATTGACTTCAAATCAGGAGAATTGTGAAAATATCTTTCATAAAACTCGTAAAAATAACAAAATAAAAAATGTCCATTGGAATTATCTAATAGGAAATGAGAAGGCCTTTCTAACTGTCTTCTCAAAGAAGGCAGTCAAGAATGAGACCTTCTTAGAGAAGCGAGGTGAGAATGTACGCCGAGTCTTTTTCATGCGCGAAGAAGGCCTTCTGGAATGCCTATTTTCAGAAGGCATACAGGAATGTGTTTCGGATCCGAAGAGAAGGCATTTTAGATGGCCTTCTAAGGGGAGGCCTTCCAATTTTTTACCGCTGGGATCATCACAGTGTCAATTGGTCTGAGTGAAGAGTTTAATCCTCTTATAAAAACTTTGGTGGTTTTGAGTTCTTGCTGAAATCACGTTTTCTTCGCATTCTCTCTGTGCTTTGTTTAAATCATCCTTCAATCGCTTATTTTCATCCTGCAAGTTGTTAATTTCTGAATTTAATGAGCCCATTTTAACATTTATTTCATACAAATCCTTTGGATAATAATTTTAATTTAATTTTTAATTTCATCCAGGTTTGCATTTATAGTGAATGAGATCTTGTGGCGCATTATCCATTTTTCGGTGCATGTAAATGACTTTATAATCAGGAGAAATCTCGGCTCTCTTACGTTTGGGTTCTAATTTGAAATTGTTGGCTGGTTAGCATGATTAGCCGACGGTGGCGTTCGCATATCGTTAGGCGTTTACTTCAATTTCCGAGTGGTTAGAACTGAAATCGTGAGAGACATTTGTATGGAGGTTATATCAAAAAATGTGATCCATTTTTCCTACAGAAGTTCTCTGGTGAAATATTATGGTATGTACTATTGATATAAATATGTGGCTTCTAGAGCGTTAAGAAGTACATTTGTATGAGAACTATATAAAGCTGATCCGATTAACCTTTCACCATAGGTGATCTAGATAAAATATAAGGTGTTCTGTCAAAGTGCAAGGAAATCGGTTAAAATATGTGGTTTCTGGAACGGAAAAGTCGAATCGGGGCGAACTTAGTATCGGAGATATATATAAACCTGAACCGATCTGTCCCAATGTCACCATAGGTGTTTCCAATTGAAATATAAGATGCTGATTGATTCTGACTACAATGGCGTTTCCTTTTGGGAAACTCATATGGGGTCAGAGACACACGTGACTATTGCAAAGTCAATGCATCCACAACGAGTTTGGTGTGGATTTTGGGCTGGCGCCATCATTGGACCATGTAATGAAAAATTGGGTTGATCGAATGAGGTACTGCGAGCCAGTTCCATTATTAAATGACAAAGTTCAACCTTTCCAATAAAACCAGAAATATGAAAAAATAATCAGTACCATTTTATAGCCGATTCATTAGAATTATAGAATTATAATTTGAAATGGCCCACTCTATACATACTTAATACATACTTATTTTAAATAAAAATGTACTAAAATGGTTGTTTATTTAAATAGCCAAATTATTGTGAAGTTTGTTTTGAGCTTTCTTTTGGATACCACAAGAAATACTTTAGAGATGCTATGCTATCTTATCAATTTTTTTACAAAAATATGTATTATGTCTAAATCAGCGATGCTGTCAGAATTCAATATGAAATAAATGTGCTCATAAATGTCATTTGCAAAGTCATATATTCGAAGATTAATTTTTTGATGGAAATATAGTGAAGGTGTTCTCAAATTTTATACGTTTCGCTGCTAATATTATTTTTTCGTACTTTTCTGTCTCCATTTTAATTCAATCAATATTTTGGGAAAATCTTAACTCTTCATTTTATATTCACAGCTAGTAAACAAATCATGTGAGAGTCATGATTTTCTTTCGTATTTTTATTGTATAATATATACACGAAACGCAGATCTTTTGTAATTTGAAACACTGTTAACCGACATGAAAACACCGGTTTCCCTCGTTTGTCGAAAATTTCAACAATTGTAAATTTTGCAAAACAACTACTTCCCAGCCCTATTTATAAGAGTTTCAAATATCCGCTTTTAAAGTACTTCATTTTTGGTACTAACACCTTTTTTGGTGCCGTCCATAGTTTCTGACTGGGCAGTTATAACCGAGATAGAGTAATAAAAATGTTCACATTTCAGCTTAAGTCAGCACCACTAATGACCGGTGGGGCTTTCTATTGTTGTAGGGTGTTGCAAATGTCCATGTAGAGCATGGAGACGAATCGGATATATTTGTAAAAAATCGTTATATTTCTTCTTCAACCACATACTATTGGGCCACACTAATATGAACACACATATATTTATGAATGTCCACATGTGTGTTCTGATTTGATGTTAAGCCATTTATTGCACAAAAGGATGAGAAAAGGACGATAGCAAATATTTATTCTGTTGCATCAGCTAAAACGTCTATGTGGAATTCGTTTGACAAATTTATTGACATATTCCCTGTGCAATTTATTCGCTTTTGACCGACGAGACTCGTCGTAATTTTTATTTTATGGTTGAATATCAACAATATTAGCGTTATATATGTAGAAGGTTGCCACGATAGTTCACGTATCCTGGGTTGTCATTGATAGTCACGAAATTGATTACAGGGCACAATGGCAGAGCAGTAACTTTCACCTTTCGGTAGCCATGATATCCAATTTTAATAATATGCAAATGCTGTCGTTTAGTCTCCTTTATGACTGGTCTGTTTGTTGTTCTGCTTTGGTACTTGCCTCCGCATTGGGTTTTATGTTCCGTCTGGTTTCCATTGTATTGCTCGGATATCATTTAAAATATGTCTCGTTAAATGCAATTGTAAAGAAGGTTTTATAGACAAGTATTTCCCAAGATGCATCCGGTTGTGTGCCTTGTTTCCCGTCTCTTTTGTACGTGACTTTGTTACTCCTACTCTTGTTCCGTTAAAAACCTACACTTGGCATTAAAGCTTCAGGAGGATGTTGACCACTGCTGTAAGAAGTTCATATTTAATGACATACTGAGATTCCGGCGCTATATTTATGACTTTCTTAAATTAAAACATAAATATTTCTTGATATTTTGCTGTACATGATATTTTTGAAACGCTTGGCATATGTCGGCTAGTGAATCGGTATCCGTAACATAGAGGAACGGAAACTTTTAATTATATAATATATATACTGCACCCATTCGAAGTAAAACTGGATGAAATTTTTTTATTTAGAATGAGGGAGGTGGAAATATCATTTAAATATCAATCAATTCCGTAAACTACATATTAGTGTGGGTTGTTGCACATAAACTGTGCGAGGTATGTTCTCTAAATTCAAGATTTTTGGATTCTGCTGAAGACTTCAGCACAACCTTTGGTCTTAAACCAAAATAAATGACAACACATACAACATAACAGACCAACTATACATACAAACAACAATAATCTACAAAATTGTAAAAACTTCCGATGTAAAATGTGGGTCCCAGAGGGGTAATAATATAAGTGGGGCCTTTTGCAAGGGCGCTACATTAAAAAGTGGGCCCATACAGATCACTTTCACAGTAGGTATTCTTAGTTGAAATATAACATAATCTGCAAAATTGTATCGAGTTCCAATGACCGATGTGGGTTCTAGAGCTAGAATAGAGTAGGATGGGGGCGCAATTTGTATGGGAGTTATACCAAAATATGGACCCATAAATTTGACTTTCATAGTATGTATTCTTAGTTGAAATGTAATATAATCTGCAAATTTGATAAA
The DNA here is from genome assembly GCA_947397865.1 of Polietes domitor. Classification (NCBI taxonomy): domain Eukaryota; kingdom Metazoa; phylum Arthropoda; class Insecta; order Diptera; family Muscidae; genus Polietes; species Polietes domitor. The sequence goes on along the minus strand of OX377619.1, from coordinate 117,171,802 downwards.
CTTCCGATGTAAAATGTGGGGTCCAGAGGGGTAATAATATAAATGGGGCCCCAATTGTAAAGGCTACATTAAAAAGTGCGCCTTTATAGTTCACTTTCAAAGTAGGTATTCTTTATTGAAAAACAAGCTGAATACCCGCCCGCTTCGCCAGGCAGAAAACAAACAGACTGTAAAATTAAAAGCAGGTAATATATGTACCACTTATAATAAAGGCACTTCCCTGAGATACTAGGGAAATGGATATTTTCAATGGAGAATATTGAAGAACAGAGCTTTAGTTTATGGCGAATAAAGGAAGAATTGTCAAAAATCAAATTGATTGTAGGTTGAGTGTCATTCTCCTCCTTTCCATTACCAAAAGAAAAAACTTCCTACGTAAGAATAACTTACTTAATTCAAAAGCTGGAATTCGAATGTACTACATTCAAAACACGTAGAAAGTCAATCAAATTGTTCACTAATCAAACAACACAAAAACTAAAAAATTAATATAATTTCCGTTTTCTTGACTTTTGACGAATGAATTTATCTTTTTGTAACCTTTTTTACTATTGTGCTAAGAAAATGGACAGAAAACGTTTAATTTTACAAAATTCAGATAAAAATTCCCCATTTTTCAAATCCCCCCACTTGTATATTGTCTAAGCAAGTTACAAATAAATTAACTCACACAACAATATAGGAATCTCGGTGTCGAATATACTCTAAAACCGGTTTTAATTTCATATGGAAAGGTTCACGCCCACTTTCCGCCCATATTTGTACGACTATATTTACTGGATCTACTCACACAAACTTTCAGCACTCTAGGTGTCATAGAACTGACAATATTCAATAATAGGTTTTAACTTCGTATGGGAGGTGCCACGCCCACTTTTCCACTGCCGCCCATTTTTGACACAACTACGCAGGTTTATGCGTACAAAAATTTCAGTATTGTATCTGTCATAGAACTGAAAATATTCGAAAATGGGTTATAACTTCGTGTGGGAGGTGCCACGCCCACTTTTCCAATACCGCCCATTTTTGGCACAACTACGCACATTGATGCTAGCTGCACTTACACACCATTTGATAACTCTAGGTGTCATAGAACTGGCAATATTCAATAATAGGTTTTAACTTCGTATGGGAGGTACTACGCCCAGAGTTACAAGCCCAACCATAATTATCGGCGGCGCTGTTCAAAATGGGTCGGCGACGGCTTTTGGCTGATTTGCCGGCTCGTTCTATCATTCGATCACCCCAATTTATTTGACAATTTTGGGAAAATGGAAGGAACAATTTGTATTTATGTTTTTAAGATCTTTTCTTTTATTTTTTAGCAAGTAGTTCAATATTCGTTAATATTAGCCAATGTTCCAATAATTTAATATTATTATCCCATACAATTATTTTTTGCGAGTGGGAGGGAATCCATTCCCAAAATTTATAATATGGATGAATTTAATAAATATGTTTGCAATTACAGCTTTTCATGAGAGGCATATTTGACCAGACATCTTGAATATCACAATCCTTCCAAAGAATGATAATACTCTATCTACTTTGGCACACTAAAGATGCACAATAGAGGAGCTGTTGTTTATTCTTATTTATAGGAACATATGGCCACGCATACTGAATTGACTTATATGAATTCGACTTTCAAATAAAATACAATCATTCAACTTTCTATAGACGTCATCATATAGTGGGATACCAAATTCAAAGAAAAATCCATATATTTCACAACAGTATCTAAGTCGACAGTTATATTTTCTTTTGTAATTGTCTATTGTGGTAGTAAGATTTGACGAAATTTTAACCCGGGAGCGTGGTTGAAGTCGATATGAGCCGATGAAATCAGCGGCGTGGTTGAAGTCGATGTAAGTCGATGAAATCGGTGGCGGCGCGTTTCGTGCAGAAGCATGCTGCAGCGGCTTGTCGGATTAAAATCGGTCGGCTTGTATCTCTGGCCACGCCCACTTGTCCAATAACGCCCATTTTTGGCACCACTACGCATATTGATGCACTTACACAAAATTGCAGCTCTCTCGGTGTCACAGAACTGAATATATTCGATAATGGTTTTAACTTCGTATGGGAGGTGCCATGCCCACTTTTCCAATACCGCTATGCACACTAACAATTACTGAACTCGCAAAAATTCAAGACTCTGGCTAAAACTGTACTCCGAATATGCTAATTTATTAAAAGCGAATAAATCCCCAATTTGTGTTGGAGGTGCCACACCCACTGAAAATATCAAAAATTTATTTAGTCTATTTTCACCACCGGTTCAGCAAGAAAATACTGTGAAAATTTCAAGAAGATCGGTCCAGTAGTTTACGCTGCTATAAAGAACAAACAAGCACAGATTAATTTTTATATATATAGAAGACTAGCCGAACCCCGTCCGATTCGTCAGGCAAAAAAATAAACAAATGGTAAAATTAAAATCAAGTTTCATATTGATTTTTATCGTGGTCAGTAATATATACGTTCCAATTTTCAGCCTTCTAGCTCAAAAAACGCTATTGCCACGCCCACTCCGCCCACAAAACGAAAGTCAAAATTTTGGCATCATATTTATCATTCTCGTGGCCAATCTATATATATAAAAGAGTTGCGTTACTGACTGACTTATCATTGACAAGCCCCCAGACCAAACGGCTGAACGGCTGCCAGGGTCTTGACATTTTCAGCGTAGTTCGCAAATATGGCGTAGACGTAGCGTAGACTAAGAAAGGGTTTTACGAAATTCGTACTTTTAAGGGGTAAAATGGGACAAAAAGGAATAAAAAGCGAAATAAAATTGGATCTTTCGAAATTTGTACTTTTAAGGGGTGCGCGGGGCAAAAAGGGATACAAGTTGTACCAATTTAAGTATTGCAGCTACAGTCGTGAAATTTGGCATGTAAATTCCTCTGACCATAAAAAAGCGAAGTAAAATTGGATTTTTCGAAATTTGTACTTTTAGGGGTGCGCGGGGCAAAAAGGGATACAAGTTGTACCAATTTAAGTATTGCAGCTACAGTCGTGAAATTTGGTATGTAAATTCCACTGACAACGTAGTATCGCAAATCTAAATGGATTTTTCGAAATTTATACTTATAAGGGGTGAGCGGACAAAAAGGGATAAAAAGAGTACCAACTAAAGTATTGCAGCTATAGTCGGGAAATTTGGAGTGTAAATTCCTCTGGCAAAGGATAAAAGTAGTACCAACTAAAGTATTGGAGCTATAGTCGTGAAAAGTGGTGTGTAAGCTCCTCTGACAATTTAGAAGTGCAAATCTAAATGAATTTTTTTGTACTTATGAGCGAGATAAAAATAGTCCAACTAAAATATTGCAGTTACAGATGCGAAATTTGGAGTGTAAATTCCCTAACAACGTAGAAGCGCAATCAAAATGGATTTTTTTAAATTTGTACTTATAGGGGGTGAGTGGGACAAAAAGGGATAAAATTGGAATCAATTAAAGTATAGTCGATAAATTTGGAGTGGAAATTCCTCTGACAACGTAGACTTGCAACAGAAATGGATTTCTCGAAATTTGTACTTTAAAGGGGCAAGCGGGTCAAAAAGGAATAAAAATGGTATCAACTTTAGTATTACATCTAGAATCGTGAAATATAGTCTGACCATGTAGAAGCGCAGTAAAATTGGATTTTTCGAAATTTATAATTTTAAGGGATGCGCGGGACGAAAAGGGATACAAATTACGTAAACGCGGAACATAAATGGATATTTTAAAATTTGTACTTAAAAGAAGGATACGTCCCGACAAGAAATAAATGTGTTACCAAATAAAGCACACACTTTGAGGGGAAGCAAAAACACATGTTACCTATAGTGGTTTTTCAAAATGTGTACTTTTTGGGAAAGAGGTGCAAAAAGTTATAAAGTAGCTGGCAGCATCTAGAAACATGAGATCGAGGATATAAATGGTTGTAATTTTTTGTTCAAAACTTGGTAGAAAATGATAAAAATTATACATACGAAGGAGTTCAGCTGTGACAGTGTGTGAGTGCCATCTAATAGGGGGTTTCCAAATTACTATTTTAGATTTATCTATATCCACCAAAAAAAAATTAAATAAATACTATCCAAAAACAGAGACGGATAAAATTAACAAATAACTGGCATTTTCGCGTGCGAAGCAGCGGGTACTGCTAGTAATGTAATGTAGCCTTCGAGCTCTCAAAAAACTATTGCCACTCCCCCTCCGCCCACGGAGCAAATTTATAAAAATTCTATAGCCTATAGTTCCTTCCAGACCCGCATCTATCTGTACTGAAAATTTCAACAACATCGGTTCAGCCGTTTACACGTGATTGTGGAACAGACAGACAGACTTACACTAACCCAGCAAAAAAATGGACATTACTCTAGCAACTAATTGCCATAGAATCGTTTACCTTATTCGTTGGCATATTACCCCTCTGCATTACCAACTACATTCTTCAAATTGAAAAAGGGAATGTATGACTAATTTTAAAAAAACCAAAAAAAATACATACCAACCGATTACATAAAAGAAGTAATTTGAATCCGTGGGTTGCCCATTTAATTATTGTAACTCAAAAAGCAATCAATTGCATTTTAGAAAGGATACGCTTTTGTTCGAACTAGTTATAAGACTTAAGGTTTTAAAAGGTAAGATTTTATACCTGAAAGTTTATATTTTAGCGTTTTATCAAAATTATTTAGAATGTTTTTACTATGGTTTGATCGTATAATGATCCCTTTTTACTAAGTCTAAAGTTTAATAATAATAAAGTCTGGCGGGCCAACTATGGAAAAAGCGTTATGGACCGATGTGACACACTTTCAATGCATGCTTCCAGGTATATGGCATGTTCTTCCAAATTAGAACAAAATCTGTAAATGTGGGTATGCGTCTTCTAGAGCGAACAAAGTAAAACCTGGAATTACAACAATTAAGACCTGTACCGTGATTACAAGAATAAATGGACAGACGGACGGACGGACATTGCAAAATCGACTCAAAAAGTGATTCTGAGTCGATCGGTAGAATAAACGATGGGTCTATCTCGCTTCCTTTTGGGAGTTACAAACAAATGCACAAAAACATAATACAGTTGGTGTAGAGTATAGTGAGTATGTTTCATTCTCTCCCCACTCATGAACAGATGGTTAGTTTGTGAAAAAAGTGATTTATTTTCAAAATAGCAAATAAATGCAGAAAAATAAAATCGAAATAACTTTCATATTACGTATTTTTACTCTCTTTCTCTCTCTCTCTCATTCCTGAGATAACTGTCTTTAAGAAAAAGAAATTGCGACATTGCTTACCTTTTGAGAAAATTGGAATCGATGAGGCAATTTAGAATTTTTTCAGCTCGGATGGTAAACCAGACAACCTTGCAGCTCTAAATTGATACTTTACTTCTTTTTTTCTCAAAAGGGAATCGAGTTCTCATTTTTTTCTTTTCAAACAAAAAACAGTTAGGATTCCATTGTTTTCTCTCACTACATTTTTTGAGAGGAAAAATTCAAATTCAATTAACAAGTTTGTTGATCAACGCAGACGCAAGACGGAATTTAGAGAGTAAAAGTGCCAAAGTGAATTTTTTTAAACAAAAGTACAAATAAAATGCCAAGTCTCAACATTATAAAAATATTAAACAGAAAAAATGCTCAATTCCACACTCGATTACTTTTCTGAAAATTTTTTTGCTGGGAAGGTTTTATAATATTAATAGGGATAGGGATTACATTATCTGCAAAATTTTATTGAAATCCAATGTAAGATGTGGGTTTTAGAGCGATAATACTGGGGGACTCACTTATATGGGGGCTAAACAAAAACATTGACCTGTATAGCTGGCTTTCAAAATTAGTGCTTCTAGTCTAAATGTAACATTGTGTGGGGAATTTGATCAAAATCCGATGTAAAATGTGCATTTTAGAGCAGTAATATTGTAAATCAGAGGTACATTTGTATGGGGTCTATATCAAAACATGTGGTCCACTTTCCCGTTAGCTGTTTCTAGTTCAAAATGAACATGATCCTGAAAATGTTGTCATGATCCCATGTAAAATGTGTATTCTAGAGCAGTAATAGTGTAAATTATAGAGATATTTGTATGGAGGTCTTTGGCCAACGAAGTTTTTCGGTATAAGGACGAACGCTATTTAATTTGAAGAAAATCGGTTCAGATTTATATACAGCTCCCATTCAAATTTCGCTCCCGATTTGACTTTTTCTGCTCTAGAAACCACATATTATAACAGATCTACTTCAAATCGTGAAAAATATTTTATATTTTAATTAGAAACACCCATGATGAAAATGGGTCAGATCGGTTCAGATTTATATATAGCTCCCATACAAATTTCTCTCCCGGCTTGACTTTTTCCCCTCCAGAAACAACGAATTTCTCGAAATTGAGCATAACACGTTATACATGAAGTGGAAGAACCTATTGTGCAAATGGATCACTTTCACTCCATGTTTGGATATAGTCCCGATACAAATATTCTTCTCGATTTCACAAATTTGGTCAGGTCATATTAGTCTATGATTAGGAAACATACAAAACTTCCTTCCCGTTTTCACTTTTTTACCGAATTGAATTTGGATAGAAAGTGGAGTGTATCATATAGTCGGCCCCGCCCGACTTTAACCTTTCCTTACTTGTTTTCGTTTGTAATTTTTGGTCTGTAATCAATATTTGATTTGAAGTGGGTTACATTTTTGTGGGCATGGCAAAAGTGTTTTGAGAGATATAAGGCTGAGAATTGGTACATATATATTTCTTGCCACGAGAAAGATCAATTTGATGCCGAAGTATGAAATAATGACCACTTTATAATGGCTTACAAAAGTAGTTATTGATAACAGAAATTCCATGTCCATTGCTACACATTGAGTTGTGTTTAACTCTGTCTTCCATCCATTTCGATGTTACCGCGACCGTCGCTCGAAGATTAAAACGGTTTGATATTTTCGATTGATGAAGCAAATTTAGTTGCTTCATGTCAATCCAAGCGAGCACATGTGAGTTAATTTTTGCAAAAGCATAAAGTTAACTAGTTGAACTATATTGCAATTAAAAATGTTTTATTTTATTGCTAAAATATTATTATAATACTATCTTATCAATACAACAACAATAAGAAGAATGGAAAACATATACACCATTCTTCTTATTATTTTTACAATCCTTTTATAAAAATAATTAGAAACGGATCCGAAAAATAAGTGGTGAAGGTGTTTGGTTTTACCTTATTCCCCACATTACTACGTAATGAGAGTTTTTGCTGGGCAGTGACAAAACATGTGTGTGGAGATGGACTCATGCTATTATTTATATTCATTCACTGCAGTAACAAACATCTCACAGTGGTCGCACTTGTATGGAGTCAGTAAAAACATTTCTAGAGGTTGCCACCTGGTTTTAAATTGTTATATTTTGCCATTGTTGGCAACAATCTGTCATTATTGCTTATTGAAAACACAAAAAATCAAAAATTCCCTCAAAAAGGCATTTGGCACATATTATTTTCTCAAACGAATTTCTTTTTGGGGCCTTTTGAATTTCGTAAATTAAGTCGTAATTTTTGGCAATATAAGTCAAGTTTGAAATTATAACTCAAGCTTTTGCCCCCATGCCATTAAGTTGACGATATATCCAACTAGAAGTGTTGGGTGTAGGGTTCCATTTGGGCGGTTCAACCTCCTCTTTTATTTCGTTGTAAATTTCTTCGCCGGTTTTTGCGGTATTGTCTACTACTTGAATGTTGTTGTTGTGTCTGTTGTTTCAATTGTGTTCCTCTATATCCACAAATAATTGTTTTCTGCAACAACCGAAGCCAGCAAAGACCAACAACTGGAAGTAATTGCATGACTTCATGACCTCTGGGTGCATTGCGGTGGTACTGACTGACGGTAACAGTGTAACTACGTCCGCACGGGGAATGCAACTGTTGCCCACCGCCAGCGTGTGGAGTAAAGCAGCGCCCGGAGAACAAAGTGCTCGGAACAACTTTTGTTCATTATCAAATGAATCGTGGTTTTGACTTTTTAATTACCGCTACATATTCGCCATAAAACCCATTAACTTGAGCACGAAAAATGTGCATAACAAACGAACAGGAAAAGGAAAACAAACAAACTAAGCCGTAACAACGGCCACTAATGAAAGTTGAAAGAAGGCGAAGAATATCCACGGAACAGATTAATTCCATTAAAGGTGGCCATGGAGAATGCCGACATTGTTGATTAACAGAAAGTGAAAATGCATTGATTGTGTCTTCTCTGCAACACTCCGATAGCATCGCAATTCTTTATTAACCGACTGGTCTGGATTAACTGGATAACATTTGACAGATCCAAGTAAAGCCGGCAAAATATAAGCGCACGTAAAATATGTAGGTCCCTGACAAAACATAGCGAGTTGCGTCCGGGACTAGCGGAGGACAACGATCCGACTAGAGTCCGACCGAAGCGGATATTTCAGGCCGAAGCCGAATAGATAATCGGTCCAATTTTTAATATACGGCCGAATTAGAATATTTCATATTTACATAAATATATTAAATATGGTAATTTCTTCAAAAAATAGAAAGTTGACAATTTTTTTTTTGAATTGTATTAGTAAACAAAAATATATGTAATTAAAATAACATATCGAAGTGTATGTCACAGCACGTAAAGTCACGTTCACATTATTCTTTTATTATTTCGTCAAATTGTAAAACAAAGTAAATCAAGTAAGGAAAGGCTAAAGTCAGGCGGGCCCGACTATATGATACACTCCACTTTCTATCCGAATACAATTCAAATTGGATAAACAAGTGAAAACGGGAAGAATTTTTGTATGTTTCCTAATCATAGGCTAATATGACCGGGTCCAATTTGTGAAATCGGGAAGAATATTTGTATCGGGCTGTATCCAAACATGGTATAGAGTGACTAACTTTCACAATACGTTCTTCCAGTTCAAATATAACGTGTTATGCTCACTTTCGGTGAAAATTCGTGGTTTCTGGGGCGCAAAAGTTCGTGAGCGAAATTTGTATGGGAGCTATATGTAAATCTAAACCGATCTGAACCATTTTCACCATGGGTGTTTCTAGTGGTAATATAAAATATGTTGCCAAATTTGAAGACAATCTGATAAAATATGATGTTTCTAGAGCGGAAAAACTCAAATTGGGAGCGACATTTATATGGGAGCTTTATATAAATCTGAACCGATCTGACACATTTTCACCACAGGTGTTTCTACTTGAAATATAAGATGTTTTGGCAGTTTTGAACAAAATCTGTCAAAATGTGTGGTATCTAGAGTGAAAAGAGTCAAATAGGGAGTGAAATTTGTATGGGGGCTATATCTAAATCTGAACCGATGTTCTTCAAATTAAATAGCGTTCGTTCTTGTCCCGAAAAACTTCGTTGTGCAAAGTTTCATTTTGTTCTGACTACAATTGCGACCTGTTCGTGATTACAAGAATAGATGGACAGACGGGCATTGCTAAATCGACTCAGAAATTGATTCTAAGTCGATCGGTATAATTAACAATGGATCTATCTCGCTTTCTTTTAGGTGTTACAAACAAACTCACAAAAACATAATACTCTCGTGAGTGAATAAACATCCGAAATCGTTGAGCGTTTTCTTAGTAGCTAATACGTTAAAGCAGTTGTTTTCTTTTTTAGTAATTATAGAGCTTCTTATGTTCTACACAAAAAATAAATACAGAAGTAAAAATAATTGTAAATTGTTCTTTGTTTTTTCATTCCTTTGAAACGTTTTAATTGGAGGTTACATAGTTACACCTTTGAAATTTCTCAATCTATAAAAATTTTGAGTTGTCACTTACAGTGGGATGGTAGTAGTTTTTTTGAGGCAAAATACCTTAGGAAACAGGTACACCAGGGGTGGCCAAACCGCCGTTAACAATTTGGTGGCCCACGGAGCTATTTAAAATTAACATAAATGGCAACATTTTTCTACATAAATATCACGAATAGAACAATACAACGCGCAGTCAGAATCAAAATCCAACGGCCAAAATTCAATAACTTTTGTTCGTTTGTTGTATAGACGGATATACTTTAGAAATCGGCCCAAAGTTGACAACTTTTCGTATTTTTCGATTTTAAAGAAAATAAATTTTTTTATTTTTTATTTTTATGTTTTTTTTAACATATTTTTACCTATTTGTTCATAATGCGAAGAAAAAATAATTGTTTTTGTATTACAGAAGTGTTTCTCACACATTCTTAGAGATTTTGCACTAAATTTTTCTTTTATTAGAAATTGTGATTTCTTAGCTTTATTATGACGCCAGAACTATGTTTGTGTCAAATATAGTTTGGTTTAAATGAATATTGTAAAAAACATCCTTTTTGAACAAATGTCTGACTTTGGTCCAACACAACTTTTTTCCTTCCGAGGCCTATAAGATATATAGACATATTTCGAAAAGTGTTCCCCGTTTTCTCAGCGTAACTTTTGCCTGCACGAAATTGCCCCTTGGAAGATAGGATACATTTAGTGCATAATGTAAGATTTTAGTTCCAAAACGCAATTTACTCATTAACTTCTGAAAAGTAGGTACGTTTATAAAAATATGAGTAAATTTCATTGGTTCATTTGCCGTTACTATGCCCTAATAACGCTTGAGTTTCCAGACTAATCGAATTACTGCATGAAAACTACACACAGGTAGTACTGCGATTCATTCAGGAGTAAACATTGACATTTATTGACGTGTTATTGATCGTATACCTGATTATCAATTAAATTATCTTCAGTGGGTACGTTCGCACTTAATAAGCATATATTTTTAAATTATATACACCTCTTCATTATTCTCCTTACTTCAAATAATTCACTCTTTCTTTAGTACGACTTGTATCTAGATTTTAAATTAGGAGCGAACATTTCGAAATTTGAAGAAGATCTGTTAAAATGTGTGGTTTCTAGAACGGAAAAAGTCAAATTGGGAGCGAAATTTGTGTGGGAGGTATATATAAATCTGAACCGATCTAACACATTTTCAACACAGATGTTTTGCCAATTTTGAAGAAAATCTGATAATATATGTGGTATCTACAGTGAAAAGAGTCAAATCGGGAGTGAAATTCATAGGGGTGCTATATCTAAATCTGAACCGAATTTTTTCAAATTAAATAGCGTTCATCCTTATCCCGAACAACTTCGTTGTGCAAAGTTTCATTTGGTTCTACCTACAATTGCGACCTGAATCGTGATTACAAGAATAGATGGACAGACAGACAGACGGACGGACATTGCTAAATCGATTCAAAAAGTGATTCTAAGTCGATCGGTATAATTAACAATGGGTCTATCTCGCTTCCTGTTGGGTGTTGCAAACAAATACACTCTCGTGGAGTGTATAACGAGTATTAACGTCATCGAAGGTAGTATGAATGGACTCAATATCAACAAAATAGGTATGAAAATAAATCAAATTGCTTCACATTGAGATCAAATGTGATTATTTCTACTACAAAACGTACTTAAAATTACTTGCGTACTTCTGCAATTAGTTCTACTGGTTTTAAAGCAAGTTAGAAATTTAATGAAAATAAGTAAAAACGTTCTTCTAAGTAGACCAAATGAAGGAAATATGACTCATCATTTCCTACCTTTTACTACATACATATATAGTAAAAACAAATATAAATGTATTCCGAATAAGTTCATTTATACTCAATATATGAAAAAAATTCGGGAATGAGGTAAACATCAGTTTATTGCAGCTTATTTTCAGCAAAAACTGTAGTATAATCTAGTAAAAGTAAACTAGAACATAGTAACAAATTACTTAATATAAGTTCGAATTTAACTAAAACAAGTAAAAAGGCGTTAAGTTCGGCCGGCCGGAATCTTATATACCCTCCACCACGGAGTGCATTCCTCAGTATTACCGGTAGAGTAGAGGCTTTCGACTTTACGAAGAAGTGAAGAAACATATTTTGAAAATTGTGATAATGTTGTGTGTGTGTTGTTTTTATACCCTCCACCTCCAGGATGGGGGTATATTCACTTTGTCATTCCGTTTGTAACACCTTGAAATATTTATCGGAGACCCCATAAAGTATATATATTCTGGGTCGTGGTAAAATTCTAAGACGATATAGCCATGTCCGTCTGTCTGTTGAAAGCACGATAGCGGCCGAACGAAATGAGCTAGAAGGTTCAAATTTTTCCTAAATGTGTCTTATGGTTGTAGATCGCTTGGGATTGAAAGTGGACGAAATCGGTCCAGAGGGAAAAATTTTTCCCTCACAAGTACTGAAAATACCCCTAATATTTAGAGTATTTCAGCATGTTTTTTGAACATATTAGCTTGTATTTACTTGATATTTGCAATTCGCATTCCCTCGACATTCTTTAATCTACTGGTAATACTGTGGAATGCACTCCGTGGTGGAGGGTATATAAGATTCGGCACGGCCGAACTTAACGCCTTCTTACTTGTTAATTTTCTTTTTGTTTTGTTCGGCTGTAGGCTTTATTTGAAAAACAGGTGTTGTTGTTTTTGATAATTTATTTGTTCCCAATATTTCAATTGAAATCTTCAATCATCTTCAGGGGTGTCTATTCACAAACAAGAATTACACATTTTACATTACAAATTTTCTCAAAAAGTTAAACAAATTTATGGATAATTACATTTATATATATAATATTATCCGCAGTCCGAGCGGTTTTGCGTGCTTAAATAAATTATCAAAAACAACACCACCTGCTTTTCAAATAAAGCCTACAGCCGAACAAAACAAAAAGAAAATTGTGATAATTTTAATGCGCATTACACGTTCACGCACGCTCACGTGAGTAAAATAAATTTTGCTCACGAAATCAAATCAAAATTATATTATTTAAATCACTCTATGTTTGCGATGTCTGTCTTAAATTCATATTTTTAAAGTAGTATACAAAATGTCAGTGTGATATATAGTGACATAAAATCCAAGTAGAAAACAAAGCATATACCCCGATATCAGTTATGTGTTTTTATACCCTACACCACTTCGTGGACTAGGGTATTATTAGTTAGTTTCGCGCCAAATGTTTGTAACACCAAGAACCACCAGCTGAATCGATTTAACAAACTATATGGGTCAACGTTTTGGTATAGCCCCCATACAAATGGGCCCCCAGTTTACACTAATATCGCTCTAGAACCCACATCTTACATTGGATCTTGATAAAGTTTTGCAGATCATATTATATTTCAATTAAGAATACCTACTTTGAAAGCGATCTATAAAGGCCCACTTTTTAATGTAGCGCCCTTATAAATGGCCCCCATTTTTATTATTACGCCTCTAGGACCCACAATTTACATCTGAAGTTTATCAAATTTTGCATTTTGTATTATATTTCAACTAAGAAGACATATTATGATAGTCAAATATATGGGTCCATATTTTGGTATAACCCCCATACAAATTGGGCCCCCATTCTACTCTGATACAGCTCTAGAAACTACGTCTTACATCGGATCATGATATATTGCAACTATGAATACCTGCCGTGAATGAGAAATATATAGGCCCATGTTTTGAACCAGTGTTGTTATAGGCCTCCTTTCAAATGTCGGTTCGATTCATCCTATTACTACTGTATAATTTGTATTTGTCTGGCGGAAAATTGGATCAATTATTTACCATATTTGTTAAATATGACTAAAGATGAATTTATACATGTGATTCACGCAATTCACGTGAGTCGCGCCCATCTCTACGAAGAACTGTTCGAGATTGGTCACATTGATGTCGGAGGCTGAAAAGAAGTATAATTGCGGTAGATTATTTATAAATATGCAAACAATAAATTCAGTACGTACCATTACATCCCTCGACAGTATCTGCACCAGTGCCAGAGTTGAATTCGCAAAATTTTGTTGTAGAAAAACAGAAATGAGTTAGAAATAAAGCAAGTGAGCTTTATATTAAAATAATAATTAAAATTTAACTGTGCCATTTTTTGGCTAACAATGCTATTTTTCACTTTGCCCTGAAATTGCATTTTCGTTTTCATATGTGTTTACATTATTTTCTAAATATTTTGCTTTTCAGCCCTCTATAGGATATGTGGGTCACAATATTGGCCTTGATCACCTGTTTTTCATTAATGTTCTTTTTATACGGCCAACCTAATTAAATTAATTAAAGAAATTAAAGTATTCATTTTATTTGCACATTAATTTTATTTTATACAGTCGTAAATAATAATAATGCGACATAGTTCAAGGGTGCAGATAACATTTTCAAAATGAGTCGTGTCAAGTCATTTTTAGAATGAACAATTACTCCTATTATTTTTTAAATTTTAGTAAGAAATAAAGTGTTAAAGAATTTGTGTCTTAGGTACTACTTGAAGGTACCAAACATTTTAATTCTGTTCGAATTACTTATCTATATACATAAGTACTTATCTATATGAGGTATACGAAATTTATCGTTCGTTTGTGAGAATCGTTTCCTTAAAGAGGCCGGGTTTGATGTTGAAAAGTCGCTGCTAAGCCACTTGACAGAACCTTTGACAGGGTGGAAATCATGATAGTGGTAGTCTGCAATGTCACCATGCCATTTGTAAATAATTTTGCATTCTGTTAAATATAGATGCAAAATGGTATTGAGCCAGGGCAATATCCCAGTTCAAATCAAAAATTTGTATTTGTTGGCATAAACATATGCCAACTCGCCCCAATAATGTCCAAGTGGGCTGGGGCACTTATTAAATTGTAAATTATTATCATTGAAAATAAATGGATTTATAAAAAAAAATTAACATAGTTCAATTACTTACACTACTAACTTAATTTCAGTAGTTACTGATTATTTTTAAAAGTATTATGAGATAGTCTTCAAAAATGTTTGTAGAACAGGAAAGCGATTATTAAAATCTTATTATTCGTATAAAACAAGAAGCTAATTTTTATAAAATTATCCATTATTATTAGCTTTGCAAAATATTTCGTTCCTAGATCAAGCCGCTAAAAACATCCCTAAAAATCATGTATCTCCTTTTATTTTTTTATGTTGCATTTTTGTTAATTTTTTCTGAATTAATTGACGCTTTAATATGAATGTTTTTTTTTTGGTTTATTGGTCGAATTATTGGACTTTTATATCTAGAACTTGGCCGATGGATTTTGATTCTTAACCACTGTGCGACCATGTTTTTGCAGCACACCGATACAAGGTGGTTCGGAAAATTCAATAACTTATTTTCTAGTAAACATTTTAGAGTTCTGTGAAATTAGACAAGGACCCAAGGATTATTTTGAGATATTGACATTGAAAATCGGGCAATCGGATACACATTTTTTTAGAAATTAGCCCTAAGTTGACTACTTTTTTCGATTTTATAGAGAACTCAAATATTTATTTATTGTTTCTATGTTTTTTACATTATAATTGGTAAAGTATTTGTTGATAATGAGCAGAAAAAATTATTTTTTTTGTATTACAGATTTTCTCCTTTCTCAGATTTTGAAAATTAAAAATAACGTAATTTCTTTTTTCGACATTGTCAAACTGTTTCTCTCACATTTTAAGAGATTTTGCACTCGAATTGGTTCTTATTAGCTTTATTATCGCATTTTTCTCATTATCTTTTGAAAAGTAAGTGAACTGCTAAAAAGATGTGCAAATTTCCTTTAACCACAAGCTAAATTGTATGCCAATTTGGCGGAACTATGACCATAAAAAAACTCATAATACCTGATTTTGCAGAGAAATCGAATTAATACAGGTGAAATGCACACAGTTACTACTGCAAGTTCGACAAAGTCGAAAAAAGAAACAACGTTTATTTTTCAATTTTCAAAATCTGTAATACGAAAAAATGCCCGATCTGTTAATATCTCTAAATATTCCGTGGGCTCCTATCTAATTTCAGTTTTTTACAGAACTCAAAAATGTTTACTAGAACAAAAGTTATTGATTTTTTGGATGCATGTATTGTTGACCTTTTATTTACTTCCACCTCCAGGATGGGGGTATACTATCTTTGTCATTCCGTTTGTAACACCTTGAAATATCGACCTGAGACCTTATAAAGTATATTATTCTTGATCGTCATAAAATTCTAAGACGATCTAGCCATGTCCGTCCGTCCGTCAGTTGCAAGCACGCTAGTATCTAAACGAAAGGTGCTATGAGGTCTAAATTTTGCACAAATATGTCTAGATCAGTCCCTCACAAGTACTGAAAAAATCCAATAACTCCTAATATTTTAGAGTATTTAAGCATATCTTTTCAACATGTCTGCTTATATGTCTGCTTACTTGATATTCCCCGTTAACAAAACCGTGCTCCATAAAACGATTTTCATTCGGAGGGGGTGAAATGGGGGCAAAAAGGGATACAAATGGTACCTATCAAACGACAACAGCTAGAAACACGATATTCGGTGTGTACATTCTTCTAATTGAGTGGAACATAATATGGCTGTTTTTCTTTAAGACTGGATAACTAAGCCGCGATAACAAAAATCTAAATAAAATGTTAAAATTTCACTCAAAATAAAAAATTCTTTTTTAAAATTGTCGCCAAAAGCAATATCAATGTGTGTATGAAAACAAATTTTGAAAAAATAATTTTGTGTTAAAAGTTTTTGACTTAGCCGGGATAATTATCCAGTGTAAGTCAAAATGATAGATATCGAGGCTAAGTTCAATACAATCGACACAAAATATTTTTTTGAAAATTTCTTTTGATACATATATTTATATTGTAGTTGGCGACAATGTGAAAAATAATTTTTTATTTTGAGCAAAAAAATAAATTTGTATTAACGTTTTCGTTATTGCAGCTTGTTATCCCGGCTTAAAGAAAAACAGCCCTAATATAAATTTAACAAATTGGTACTATTAAGGGTAAAATGGGAATAGAGGGATAAAAATGGTACCATCCAAACGGCTGCACATAGAATAATGGAATTCGGTGTATACATTCCTCTGATTGCGTAGACACGTAAAATAAAGTGATTTTCGAAATTCGTAGTTTAAGAGGGTAAAATGGAAAAAGGGGATTAAAATTGTACTAACCACATGGCCACAAGTAGAGTCATGAAATTCGGAGTACACGTTCCACGCACTGCGTATATACGAAAAATGAAATTGTTTTTCCAAATTCGTACTTCCAATGGGAGCAGAGGGATAACAATTGTACCAACTACACGACTATAGCTAGAATGTTGAAATTCGGTGTGTACATTCCTCTAATTGCGTAGACACGTAAAATAAAGATAATTTCGAAAGTCGTTCTTTTAACCCTCTCATGCCCGTATTTTCTTCTTAATAAATATATAAAACTTACAATGCTTTTTGATGAGGGTGCTTTTGATCTAAATATGATTTCTATAGAGTCTTGGGGTTCTAATTCATACAGGACATGAGTAACGGAATGTTTCTTAAAATTATATACTGCAGATATCGGTTAAACAAAAAAATATTTTTATATTGTTTCTTCATTTTAAAAATCTTTGATATATATCTCTTCGAATAATAAAGACAGTTTTTCTTGTACTCTAAGAAATCCAATAAAAATAAGAAGAATTTCTTAACAATTTCGAATTACATGAAATTCAAACAATTGAAATTCACTTTTGTTTTCACCTTCCTACGCAAACCTAAGTTACCGAGTTACATATGTAAACAAAAATAGAAAATATTAATTCTGCAAAATATGCGATTTTATAGGACTAACTCGCAATGTTGCCTATAGACAACATTGGTCATGAGAGGGTTAAGGGGGTAAAATGGAAAAAGGGGGTAAAAATGGTACCAACAATATGGCCGCAGCTAGAATCGTGGAATTCGGTGTATACATTCCTCTGACTGCATAGAGTCGCAAAATAAAAAGATTTTTACTTCTACGGCGAAAATGGTTAGAATCATGAAGTTAGATTATCTTGCAAAATTTATACTACAACCAACCAAACGGTTGTAGATCGAAATGCACCCACTATCCCCCAATATTTAGGATATTTAAGCTTTTTTGAAGAATGCTGCCTTATACTTACTTTTTGAATTGAATTGAAGTATTATTTCGAAATAAATATTATAAACACTAGAAATTAATTTTGAAAAATATGTCATTTTCACAATTATCTTAGAGTTGCCTTATAAGCGTGGTTTAAATAATTAATTTTTTAAATTTATTTATAAAAATTACTTTTTATTAACATTTTCCTATAATATTACTGCACTTCTACGAAAATGGACAGCTTCTGTGGAATGGAATCCATGGTGGAGGGTATATATAAGTTTCGGTCCGTCCGAATTTAACTCCGTTTTTACTTGTTTATTTTATTATTGATCGGCTATTAGGTCACACAAATAAAACACGAATATATTCTTTTAATTTGTTATTTTTATTTATATTTTCCAATGCGTAAACGTTTTTCAATTCTTCAAAAAGCAAATGCGAAATTTCGTCTGCATTGCTTATTTTATTTCTAATGTGTCAGCTGCTAAAACCATTTTGTTTTCCTTTTTATACCCTGCACCACAGGGTATAATGCCTTTGTGCATATGTTTGTAACACCCAAACGGAAACGAGATAGACCCATCGTTTATTATACCGATCGACTTAGAATCACATTTTGAGTCGATTTAACAATGTCCGTCCGTCCGTCCAGGTCGCAATTGTTGTTAGGCTTAAATGAAACTTTGCAGAAGGAAGTTTTATGGGATAAGGACGAACGCTATTTAATTTGAAGAAAATCAGTTCAGATTTAGATATAACTCCCATACAAATTTTGCTCCCGATTTTACTCTTTCCGCTCTATAAACCACATATTTCAACAGATTTTCTTCCAATTTGGCACAACGCCATATATTCGAACTAGAAACAGCTCTGGTAAAATAGGCCAGATCGGTTCAGATTTATATATAGCTCCCATACAAATGCCTCCTCCGATTTGACCGATTTTTAGCTATTATCTTTTTGGCAACACTGGTTTAAACAGCTGACGCAAATGACTGTCAAAAATCTTGAGTTTGGTCTATAATTTAACTATGAATCGTCTTACAAACGAACAACGCTTGCAAATTATTGAATTTTATTATCAAAATGCGTGCTCCTTTAAGAAAGTTCATCGCGCGCTTCCATTTTATGGTCAGTTTAATCGACCCATTGAAGCGGCTATTCGGGCTACTGTGACTAAATTTCGCACCAAATTTAAATTGTTGGACATTAAACCACCAACACGCTTACGTAGAGTGCGAACTGAAGAAAATATCGCATTTGAGGCGCAGTCAAGGTCAACATTTGCATGAAATAATCTTCAAACATTAAATTATATGGACCATACTATCGATTCAAATAAAGATTTCATAAATTTTTCTGAATTTTATGTGTTTTTTTTTTCTGAAAATTGGAATGATAAATGTGATGCCGAAATTTGGATTTTCATTTTGTGGGCGGAGTGAGCGTGGCAAAAGTGTTTTTTGAACTAGAAGGCTGAAAATTGGTACATATATATAACTGACCACGAGAATGATAAATATGATGCCGAAATTTGGATTTTCGTTTTGTGGGCGGAGTGGGCGTGGCAATTGTGTTCTTTGAGCTATAAGGGTGAAAATTGGTACATATATATAACTGACCACGAGAAAGATCAATTTGATGCCGAAATTTTTTCGTTTCGTGGGCGGTGGGAGCATGGCAACAGTGTTTTTGAGAGCTAAAAGGCTGGAAATTGGTACATATATATTACTGACGACGAGAATGATAATTATGATGCTGGATTTTGAATTTTCGTTTGGTGGGCAGTGGGGCGTGGCAAAATTGTTTTTTTATCTAGAAGGCTGAAAATTGGTACATATATATAACTGACCACGAGAATGATAAATATGATGCCGAAATTTGGATTTTCCTTTTGTGGGCAGAGTGGGCGTGGCAAAAGCGTTTCTGAGAGCTAGAAGACTGAAAATTGGTACACATATATTACTGACCACGAGAATGAGAAATGTGATGCCGAAATTTGGATTTTCGTTTAGTGGGCGTGGCAATAGTGTTTTTTAAGCTAGAAGGCTGAAAATTGGAACGTATATATTACTGACCACGAGAAAGATAAATATGATGCCGGATTTAGAATTTTTGTTTCGTGGGCGGTGAGGGCGTGGCAAAAGTATTTTTGAGAGGTAGTACGCTGAAAATTGGTACATATATACTGACCTCGATAAAGGTCAATTTGATGCCGAGATTTGGATTTTCGTTTCGTGGGCGTTGGGAGTGGCAAAAGTGTTTTTGAGAGCTAGAAGGCTGAAGGCTGAATAAAGACAAATATGATGCTGGATTTTGAATTTTCGTTTGGTGGGCAGTGGGGCGTGGCAATAGTGTTTTGAGAGCTAGAAGACTGAAAATTAATACATATATATTACTGACCACGAGAAAGATCAATTTGATGCAATGGATGATGATGGATGTGGCAATAGTGTGTTTTAGCTAGAAGGCTGAAATTTGGAAAGGAAAGGGTGATTTTTTAAGAGCTTGATAACTTTTTTTAAAAAAAAAACGCATAAAATTTGCAAAATCTCATCGGTTCTTTATTTGAAACGTTAGATTGGTCCATGACATTTACTTTTTGAAGATAATTTCATTTAAATGTTGACCGCGGCTGCGTCTTAGGTGGTCCATCCGCTTAGTCCAATTTTGGCATTTCCACGTTTTTGAGTAACAGAGACCCAATTGGTGCGAACGGCGACGAATCGAAAATTGGTGGTCATCATTAACACTGGCCGATACAGCTGCGATATTTTCTTCAGTTCGCACTCTACGTAAGCGTGTTGGTGGTTTAATGTCCAACAATGTAAATTTGGTGCGAAATTTAGTCACAATAGCCCGAATAGCCGCTTCAGTGGGTCGATTAAACTGACCATAAAATGGAAGCGCGCAATGAACTTTCTTAACAGAGCACGCATTTTGATAATAAAATTCAATAATTTGCAAGCGTTGTTCGTTTGTAAGACGATTCATGATGAAATGTCAAAGCATACTGAGCATCTTTTTCTTTGACACCATGTCTGAAATCCCACGTGATCTGTCAAATACTAATGCATGAAAATCCTAACCTCAAAAAAATCACTCTTTATTACTGACTACGATAATATCAATATGATAAGATCAATATGAAACCTGATTTTAATTTTACCATTTGTTTTTTTGCCTGGCTAAGCGTCGGGGTTCAACTAGTTGTTAATATTTCAGACTTCCGGATGGAAATCTACATTTGGAGCTATATATTTGACCCTCTCCTGATATATGCTAAATACCATAATAAATATAAGAAAATATGAATAAATAATATAAATATATAAATATTGTTAAAAATTGAATTTACTATCACATACAGTAGTCTCTGACTTCTACTCCTACATGAAATAGATTGAAATTTATAGTCGGAAAACTAAGATTTTTTTACAAAATTGCCTTTTTGTAAATTTAACCCTCAGTGATGCACGCGTTATTGTTATCCGATTGAGATAAAACTTTCCCAATCTCACTTTCTAGCCCGTTGTCACATTTTAGGTGGTTGAGACGATGAAAAATTCAAAATCAATTTTTTGTGACCACCCTAGTATCTTACGACCCTAAGTATGTTTGGAGCAAATCCGTTTCACGATTTTTAAGGCAATGTCCGTACATCCGTTTGTCTGTATGGCTGATGTACACGATAACTTTCGAAACTAAGTTTAAGATCTAAGATGGACTAAATTGACACACTTCTAAGAAGACCACACATAGAAAGCACCCTAATCTACGTAAAATTAAAGCTTTTACAACATGTATACGAATGGTAGGAGTGATGTAGGGACTAAATACATCTTGTCTTTAATTAATGTTAAAGTGAAGAAAGTTTAAAACAAATATTTTTTTATATTTCACTTTTGTACATATCTAATATATAAAAATCAATGTGTGTCTGTATGTTGCATATAGGACGCCAAACCGGTGGACCGATTCGCCTGAAAATTTTACTGTATCTATCTTCTGGACAGAGGATGGTTCCTGGATAGTCTAGGTCATGATAGGACAAAGGGAAGTGGTACCTCCCACACAAAAAAATATTTTAAAACTATCACGACAGGCATACCGATGTGTGGATTCGCTCGATAATTTTACTGCAGCTAACTTCTGGGCAAGGGATGGTTCCAGGATATACTAGGGCATTATAAGAAAAAGAGGCGTGGCACCGCCCACACAAACTATATTTTTAAACTATCATTAAACACATTCCTAAGTGCGGATTCTCTTGAAAATTTTATTGTGACAAACTTCTGAACAGAGGATAGTTTCTGAATGGTGACTATACAATGGTCATGATACCAAAGGACGTGAGACTGCCCACACCAACTATATATTAAAATTATCACAAAACACGTAACGAATGGCGGATTCTCTGTATCTTTCCTTGTGGAAAGGGCATGTTTTCTGGCTATAATAGGGGAAGACACGACAAATGGGCATGTTTATACCGTACACCCAAACAACGCAGAATGTTATTATTTGTGAATGTTATTAGTTAACGTGAGAGGACCCACTTAATGTATGCTTCTGTCAGCTGTCATCCTCTCCAGATACGAACTTTGTTTGCGATAATATTAAGAACTTGCTTGCCATCTAACCCAAAAGACCTGTGGGAAAAATTCAAAGAGGATTGAGTGAGGACATTTTGCATCATTATCGCACCGTTACGATTCTATATTTTTGCGATTAACATTTTCAACGATACGCTGATAAAAATTTAAGACATATGCCTAGCCATCAGCAATAAATCTCTTAATCAACTTGGAATGGTGGTGCTTGAACGTTCTACCATTGACATTACTGATCGAGAACTAAGAGAACGGCAATTCAATGTTGAAGACTTGCGTTTGTTTGTCGCAACAAAAAACCTCTATTAATTGCACAGCAACAAGTGGCCTTTGACAAAATAATAACTGCAGTAACAAATGACAGCGGCGACCTTTTTTCTCGATGCACAGTTAAAACCTTTCTCATCAGATTGGTATTAGCGCACATCCGCTCTCAAAATGGGATATCATTAGATATTGATCCCCCGGTATTGCTGCTACATTATTGGATGGAGGACGAACGACACATTCAGCGTTGAAATTGCCATGGAATTGCAATTTGTCGATAATATTGGCAAAAGTTCAGGCATGGCGAAAATGCTCAAACAAGATAGCTGATTGTGTGAGATGACTGGACCATGGCACATAAGAAATCCATACAAGCGCTTAATCGGACACTTCAAGATTTAAGATCAAATGCACTACCATTATATGGAACTCTTATTTTACTAGCTGGAGACTTCCGGATTACTTCCAGTAATTCCAAAATCAGCACCCGCACTGATGACGATATGTAAAAAAAATAATCTGACCACCAATATGCGTGTACGTCTGTATCACGCTGACTCAGCAGCTATTTTTTCGAAACATCTACTGCATGTTGGTAATGGAAAAGTATCAGTTGATGCAGTGAAAAGGAGTATTACGTCCGTGCTATATTAGCTGCAAACAAACAACGATAATAATTTAATTCTGGAAAAAATGTCTAGGTGATTGCACACATTACAAATGGATAGATAGTATCATGAATGCGGATGAAGTTGTTAACTATCGAATTGAATTTCTAAATTCTTTGGACCTTCCAGGAATTCCGCCGTATATGTTATCTCTTAAAATTGGTTCACCTATAATTCTCCTAAGGAATGTTAGTCCTCGATTGTGAATTTGTACTAGAATTTTTGTCAAGAGCCTAATGCCAACGTCATTGATGCAACGATTTTAAATGGAAAATCAAAAGGAAAAGATGTGCTTATACCACGCATTCCGATGATTCCCACCGATATACCATCCGATTTCAAACGACTACAGTTTCTGATTCGCCTAGCATTTTCAATGACTATAAACAAAGCACAGGGACAATCACTTGAAGTTTGTGGATTGAATCTGGAAAATCCATGTTTTCACATGGTCAGTTATATGTTGCTTGCTCTCGAGCCCAAAAACTTTAATGTACTTGAACAAGGTGGAAAAATTGTAAATATCGTGTATCCCGAAGCACTCCAATGAAATACTGACTAACTTAACTAATAGACACAAAATACATTCATAGAAATAATTACCATAATTAATTAACTCTCTACTAAATGTTTCTTTTAAATGTTTTATTTTCTTATAAGAAACACTGAAAAAATTACTTAAATTTTCATAAAGTTTTTATACTTTAAAAACGCAACTTATGAATTTAATTAAATAAGTATTAATTTAAACTAATGTACAGAAGTAAAAATATACAAAACAAAAATTGCGAGCATGCAAAGTTACATACATAGGAAGACGAAAACCCGTGCAACGCCGGGTACAAAAAGCTATTATAATAATATTTTTTGGAATACGTTTGAAAATTGAGAACTTCATTTGACAACAATAAGTATATAGGAGAAAATTGTTTAGTAGGTAGGGCGAAGGAATGAATCCAGGAGGATTTCTCTACAAATCGGATGACAGCTAGTTTTTATAAAGGCCATCTTTCCCCTTTCCCGGGAAATAAACCCTAGTTAATACGGGTATTTTCAGTCCTTGTGAGGGGAAAAGTGTTTCCCTGTGGATCGATATCGCCCATTTGCCATTTGTCAATGTCAACCATAAATTTAATGTTAAAAATGAAAGTTAAAAATGACATAGCCTTAATATTGAGTATCGCATAGAATGGATACATTAAAATTTCCTAACATAAATATAAACGTGATTCTGCTTAATAATTTGGCCATAACCAAAACCATTTGAACTGAATTATTACCAAGTGTAAATAATATTTACAGTTTATGTGTGAATATCTCAACATTTCTCATCGGAAATGGTTAGATTCTAAATTCAATTCTGTTTCACACTGCATCGATATTCACTATATTGCAGTTGATCTTTTATGAATTTACAGTTGGGATATTATGGAAAATTAATTGATACAAGGATTTTGACAGCAACACATTCCGGAATCATTTAATAGATTCACTAATATGTTTTATTCAGCACTGATTTTAGCCTCTTATGCATATGTAATGTAAAATTCATAAAATTGATTTTGTTGTGAGAATCCGTGCAGGCAATTAAATCACTATTTTACACTAATAAACTCGAATTTTCATAATATATTAATTTTGCTGATAAATTCGTATCTGGCCTAGTGTTGAAATTGAAAATAAAAAACATAGATTTTAATTCGAGGTTGGAAAATCGACAACGGTGCATATTGATAAATTGGGTTTTTGGGAAAGATTTCAAATTTCGGATAATTTGCATTCCAAATAAAAAAATGATCATCATTCCCATGGATTATTATGAAAATACCAGGAAACGAGGACAAACGATGTTAACCAACTTTAGTTTCCCAAAGCACTAATTTACATTTTGTGTATTAAGCCGAGAAAAAATGTCGAACATTTTGGGAAATCTTACCTTGAAAAAACAAAATTGTAACTAATTTACAATTAACTTACAAAGGCCTGATTTTTCCTGGAAGTTAGTTGAATTTTACGATATTACGATTGGGTAAACTTTTGTATCGATTTATTAACAAAAATGTGTTCACATTCACTGATTCGCATAACAAGCGAATCTTATTATTACCGAATAATTTGGTATTGATTTTCAGCTTAGGTGACGTTATGCGCCTCTTAATAGCCAAGAACGGAAAGATATATTACATGCAGTAACTATTTTCGAAACTAAAAAACCCTAATATTGATATTCATAATAATAACAATGAAAACTAGTAAGTCGGGCGGGACCGACAATATGATACACTCCACTCTCTATCCGAATAAAATTCAATTCGGTAAAAAATCATAGACTGATATGACGTGAACTAATTTGTCAAATCGAGAAGAATATTTGTATCGGGGCTATATGCAAACATGGAATGAAGTGATCTACTTTCACAATATGTGTGAACGTGTTATGCTCAATTTAAAGAAATTCGGTGAAAGTACATGGTTTCCTAGGCGTAAAAAGCCAAGCCGGGAGCGAATTTTTTATGGGAGCTATATATTCATCTGAACCGATCTGACCCATTTTAACAATGGATGTTTCTAGTTAAAGTATAAGATATGTTGCCAAATTTTAAGACAATCTGTAAAAATATGTGGTTTACAGAGCGAAAAAAGTCAAATTGGGAGCTAAATTTGTATGGGATCTAAATGTAAATCCGAACCGATCTAACACATTTTCACCACAGGTGTTTCCAGCTAAAATATAAGATATTTTGTCAATTTTGAAGAGAATTTGTTAAAATATGTTGTATCTACAGTGAAAAGAGTCAAATCGAGAGTGAAAATCGTATGGGGGCTTTATCCAAATCTGAACAGATTTTCTTCAAATTGAATAGCGTTCGTCCTTATCCCCAAAAATTTCGTTGTGCAAAGTCTGATTTGGTTTGCGACCTGTACGTTGATTACAATAGATGGACAGACAGATAGACGGATGATGCTAAATCGAGTCAAAAAGTGATTCTAAATCGATCGGTATAATTAACAATGGGTCTATCTCCCTTCCTTTTGGGTGTTACAAACAAATGCACAATGACATAATACTCTCGTGGAGTGTATAAAAATAAAATAAAACTTTGATCAGGGCTCCTACCAGTTTTTCGCGACTTGGCGATGACTAAGCCTCAATATAATTACACTACGGATTGCATTTGTTACTCGTGGTGTCATGCATATCCCAACGAATATTTTTTCTGATGATATTGAATAAAAAATAAAATATAAATGTTCAACAATCGCAAAATAGATTCAAAACGTTCATTACACATACCACAAGATGCAATCACCTCATAATTATGATACGTGGCAAGCATTGTCATATAATTTATAAAGATTACAAAAACATTTACATATAACATATACCGAGAAACATTGTGACATTTAAAAGTAATTAAATAGAGAACGTTTTAAGTGTACTGCAGTGCATTGGATGAGCTAGCAAATTTGAAAGACGAATATTTATTTGACGGATGAAGTATTAGATCTTATCTTATTTTGTTAAATATGTATCCTGGCTCCCTGGTGTAAATTATTTTGTGGAGAAGTATTAGTGTTTATACCCTCGACCAGGGTATTATGTCTTTGTGCATTTGTTTGTAACACCCAAAAGGAAACGAGTTGGACCCATCGATTATTATACAGATAGGTAGAGTGTTCAAACGCAAGACCGAAAACCGGGTCAACCGGGTTTTTCATCTGACACCGACCGTCGGGTTTCTTAAAATCGCGGTTTTTGGAAAACCACGGTTTGTGAAGAGATAGCTTCGTTATTGGTATAATAACGCATAGATATCATTCGTATCGTCTGAAAGGTTGATGAACTCCCCTTTGCGAATATAAGAGAAAAGTGAAATGTCTTGAATTTCAAGTTGTCTATAAATACGCATAATCCTTGAATGTCATTTCAAACATATGATTTATTTTTTATGTATTTTAGCTTATTTTATTCTCTACAAGATATCATATTTTCAGAATGGTGTAATAGGTTCAAAAATTGTAGCTGTAGATTATCTATTTCAGCTTCAAGACATAATTTGTAGTTTTTTCGGTGTTAAACCCTGCTCTAAAGTGATATTTTAGGGTTTCTCTATACAAACTTAAATTTGAAAGATATATTATAAAAAACATCTCCAAATGTTTTTTGGCAATGGGCCAAAATGTTCTTCAAGCTAATTCAGACAGGAATGTTTGGAGTAGATTTCAGTGCGCTGAATCTGATTATGACATCAGAATTGTCCTATCCCCAAGAACGAGTATGTATTTACAATGGGTCAACATTTTGTGGAATTACCCTATAATGATAATGAATAATTTCCTCATTTTTTACTGTTTCAAGAATAACTCGAAAAACCGGTCCGACCGGATTTTTCATAAAAAGAAAACCGGACAAAAAACCCAAGTACAAGCTGACATATTGGAAAATATGCTTAAATACTCTAAAATATTAGGGAATATTAGGTCCTTGTGAGGGAAAAGCTTTTCCCTTTGGGCCGATTTCGAACAGTTTCAATCCCAACCGATCTACGACTATAAGACGCATTTATGTAAAATTTGGACGTCCTAACTCCTAGTCTTAGAATTTTATGACGATCCAGAATATATATACTTTATAGGGTCTCAGGAGGTGGAGGGCAATTAATATAGACTGGTTCCCCCTTGACACCTTATGATATGTATAAAATATGTATCGTTTGTTCACCTCGTTCATACGAACCTCACATCACAATTTTGGCGATATTCAACTTAGTTTTTATTTTATAAAAAAAGATACATTAATTTATGACCATAGGTATCATCGGAAAGCTCTTCACGACTGCTTTAAAACGGTATAGAAAATTATCCATGGACTGGTGGATAAAAAACGTTAAAAAATTTAAAATATTGCTTGTCTTCGAATATGCTTGGATTTTTTGCAAAATTTGTCGGAAAATAGCCCATAATTTTCTATAAAACAAATCAAAAATTCAGGATGGGATCATCATGGGATCGGGATAGTCCCTTGAGGAACAAAAATTAAAAAAAAGCGGTCGTTAATGGGTTAGGGAATTCCAAAATTCAGAATTAGCGATCAGTATTTGGAATCATACTGTATAAAGAGAAGATAAGAGGGCCTAATACTGAATCTTGTGCTACGATTACAGGTTTTGAAACTGATGAAGACAGCTGTACGTCTTCACGTAAAAGTTAAAATTGTTGCCGAGTTTCAAGCACATAATTTGGTGATTCACACAATCGAAAGATTTTGAGTGGCCCAGCAGAACAAGAAACTATCATAAATTTGCTTCATCAAATATCTTCTGCTACATCCTAGAGAGCAGTTAAGCAACTATGACTGTATCAGCAGTTTTCATTCAGGCTGATTTCATCACACATTCGATAATTTTCGACAGATACGGCAAGATGGCGATATTCATTACTTAATTTAGCTTTGTGTATAGAATAATTTTAGCATATTTCCAAGTATTTGGATATTGAATCGTTGAGGGTATTGTGATAAATGCATGAGATATGTGATGCAATAATTTTGGCAGTAAAGTCTTTATGAATTTAGGATGTATGAAACCAAATTCCACAGCTTTTGATTTTATAGCTAGAAAGTTCGATAGTACGTCGTTTGGAGTAATCTTCTATATAATAAAAATGAAATGATGTTCGTTGGTAATCGCATCACTTGAGAACGGCTGAACAGATTTGGCTGATCTTTGTTTCAAACTGTTCGTGGTAGTCCGAACTGGGTTTTAAGATCAAAAAACCTTTGGATAGACCGCAAAAGAGTAATATTTTTAAAAAACTGAAAGTGGCTTTTGCTACAAAATTTTTGAATGAACTCAAGGCTATAAGTCTCAATTCAAGGAATGGATATGCGAAATTCTTTACGTTATGTTAGTTATGATTCTGCTAAAGTTTTCTGAAAACAAAAATTCAGATAATTATAAAGAAAAGTCAGAAAATTCGGACAAAATGAAAAAATTTTATATTTTATGCACTTTTGTCAGAACTGACGATTCATAATTCTAGTTCGTAATCAGTCATCAAATGAACAGGGAACCAAATACAAAGAGGACATTTCTGAATATTCACAATGAGGCATTGAATGATGACATGCGATTAATATTAGCCAAACTAGGAATGACAGCGCCACACTATCAGATGCACTAAGCATTTAATCAAGAGTTGGAATGCAATGCAAAAACAAAGTGAATACGATTCATTGCGAGTAGAAGATGCTTACGGAACACGCGGCTTATGAACTGTTGAACTGTAGTGATTTTCATATTGGACGCTCTCGGTGATACCGGAAAATCCTTCTTGATAGTACCAATTTTGGCAAAAATTCGATCGCAAAATTAAAGCGATTCTTGCCTCATCAGGAATTTCAGCTGCGTTGTTTGAAGACTGTCGAAATGCACTCAGGTTGTGATGAATAGGAAATTAATTATTAATAATCAATCGTGCCACCTTTCAAATGTCTGTGGTGGCCAACGCTTTGATCGGTCCGGAGGAGTGTACTATGGCGCACTGTTGGTTCAATGATTCTGTTGGAAGGTGATTTTCGACTTACATTACGGGCGATTCCACGGCAAACCCCAGCTGACGAACAGAATCATGTGTCGCGGAACAGCCAATATGGAGTATTTTCAAAACAATTGCTGGACATTTGCACTAGAAAAATTCAGTTGATATATAGATTTTTTCAGTTCTTGTTCCCATACGTTGCTCCAAGTCGTGTGTCGTTGAGCGAATATGCTACATTGGCTGCAAAAAACATTGCATTGGAGGATTCTGCTTCTAGAGAAAATTATATTGACAACCGCAGACTATCGCCTCAGAATCTTCAGTTAATACTAGATTATTTTTTGACACTGCGAAGTGGGGAAATGAACGAATAGCTTATTGTAGAAGAGCGTATTAAAGGTAAGCACGAAGATGATGGCATTTTGAGAGCACACTCCACTGTTAAAGCGGCAATTAACGTAAGACACTCATGAAAGTTTTGAACGATGAAATTGTTATCCTACGGACAGTCACGTTGGAACCATAAGACAATTTTGATCGTGTAGATTTTAGCTAGGATTCTCTCGCAAATTTAATTTTACCGCCTACATCTGAAATTGAACTAAATTGTTGAAAAAGTTCCAACAGCTCATTCAACAATAAAATTGCCGCTGAATACGCATGTTAAAGAACTTCCAACATGCAAATTGTCGAAGAACTGAGCCAGTGATCATGGTGGTACAGTAACGTAAATTGATCTCTCGGAATGAATATGCGATGTCTCACATAAAGTCTTTTGAGAAATTAGACCGAATAATGACTAGGCTGGCAATTTTTACGCAAAAGTATATTTTGAGAGGATGATTATAATTGAATAACGACTACACAAATGATCTTCATTATCTCAATATTAAAAAATCGATATAAATAATATTAAGTTAGCATATGTTGCATAGATTATAAATGCAAATTGCATAAAAATCCACTGTCTATTAATGATTTTTTGGTGATTTTTACCAAACACTTCCAATATTCCATATCAAATTTTCGAGTTGCTTGAAAGTGTCAATTACAATATCGCCTTAGAAATGACGACCTTCTGTATTATATTCCCCGTCGATTTTTCCAGTTCACCGTATGAAAAATCAAACTCATGGAACATTGTTCAAAATCTACTTAGCGAACGTGCAGACACTTCCATTGGCGTAATCCGAATTAGATATCCATGATCGTATCATAAAATTGATACGATCATGGTAAACGTTAATCGATACAATAATCACTGAGAACAAGATTTTCTCATTCCATTTGAAATAGTTTTTCTAATTTTCATACGACGATCACAAACAGACTAATTGAAATATGGACAGGAAAATTTTTGTCGGGTCAGCTAGTACAGTAACAATTCAGAGTTATCATATACTGGCGAGGAATATGTTGTACAGAAAATAGATGTTATATATGAATTTCCATCATTGATTCGATGTCTCGTCAAAATTTGGCCGTATTCTAGTCCCACAAAGTGGGTCAAAAGTGTATTGGAAAAAAACTAAGTATAAATTTTCATCCAAAATTCTTATCGTTGTTGAAATCCACAACAAACACGCTTAAAATACCAACATCCCACAAATCATGTGTTTGGTATCTGAAACGAGTATATTCCATCAGAAGAAAACAATGTCCATTTGAAGAAAATCTCTTGTAGTAGAATACGTGTTGTATTCTCTTTTCTGTATGTCGAATAAAGCTGTATTCATGGGCGTAGCAATAGGTTTCTGCTGGGAGGGTTATAGTCTCTTATAATTTTTGTATTCAAAAGAACATTCCATCGAATTGAAAATATTCCTGTTTTTGTGACTTAATAATTCTTCCCATCACGAAACGCTTTTGATTAGGTGTCACTTTTCAAAAAAATTGTAATTTCAAATTAATTTGTATTGTTTGGCAGCATTGCTTACGCGTAAATCTATTCATAATGATTTGCGAGAGTATACTCATCATAAATATCAAAACGTGGTTAAAAACAACCAATATTTTTTAAATGAAATATTAGTAATTGACATATTTCGTGTGCTTTGCTGAGGATAAATAATAAATTGAAGGAATTGTTTCTTATGATTTTCGACAAAATTTCCTATTTCTTGCTGTTTTAAGAAAAACCCGAATGAAACCGGTCGGTACGGACCAGGTCAGGGTTTTTCGAAAATAGAAAACCGGGCAGCCATTTTTTCAAAATCACGTTTTTTGAAAAACCCGAAAACATCGTAGACAACCCGGTTTTTTGATCACTCTACTCCCAACATATTTAAGATGATTGGCATATTGCCATATAGTCCGCTGTCAGCAGTTCATTATGAATTTCTATGATACTTCAAAAAAGGTGTTTCCCTTTAAGACGATAACTAAAACGTAAATAAAAAGTTTAGCGTGATTTGACTCTTTGTGCTCTAAAAGCCACGTCTTTGAACCATTTTTTTTTTGAAATTTACCACAACACCTCATACTTCAACCAGAAATAATTGTGCTGAGTTTGGGCCATCGGTTCAGATTTATGTATAGATGCCATACAAATATCGCACCTGATTTGACTGTTTCTGCTCTAGAAACCACACATTTTAACCGATTTTGTTCAAATTTTACAACTGAAATCATCTGTGGCGAATGTGGGTTAGATCGGTTCAGATTTATATATAGCTCCCGCTTTGACATTTTGTACTCTAGAAACCACATAATTTAACCGATTTTGATCGTAACTAGACACATCTATGGTGAAACTGGGTTAGATATGTTCAGAGTTATACATATATAGCTTCTGCATTTATTTCACTCCCGATTTGACGTTTTCCGCTCTCAAAACCATATATTTTGACAGATTTACATACAATTTGAGACAACACCTTATCTTTGAACTATAAACATCTCTAGTGAAAATGAGTCAAGTCGGTTCAGATTTATATATAGCTCCCATGCAAATATCATTCTCAGTTTGACTTTTTCTGCAAATTTGGCACAACATCTTATATTTTAACTAGAAACATCTATAGTGAAAATAAGTCAAATAGGCTCATTTTATTTTTTCTGCATATTTTAAAAGATTATGGTCATAACAAGTTATATTTCTGCTGTAAACATATAGGTTATGTGAAAGAGGGCCTTTCCTTACTTGTTTAATAAGCCACACCACAATCATATACTCGTGCGGGCCGACTATATGGTACACTCCACTTTCTATGAGAATACATTTCAATTCGGAAAAAAGTGAAAACGGGAAGAATTTTTGTATGTCTCCTAATCATAGGCTAATATGTCCTGGTTCAATTTTTCAAATCGAGAAGAATATTTGTATCAGGGCAATATACAAACATGGAATGAAGTAACCCATTTCACAATAGGTTCTTCCAGTTCTCAATTTGAAGTAATTCAGTGAAAATACGTGTTTTCTGGGGCGGAAAAATCAAGCCGGGAGCGAAATTTGACTGAAATCTGACTCATTCTCATCCTGAGTGTTTCTCATGGAAATATAAGATATTTTGCCAAATTTGAAGAAAATCTGTTAAATATGTGGTTTCTCGAGCGGAAAAACTCAAATCGGGAGTGAAATTCATATGTGGGCTATATCTAAATCTGTGCCGAT
Source organism: Polietes domitor (assembly GCA_947397865.1). NCBI lineage: Eukaryota > Metazoa > Arthropoda > Insecta > Diptera > Muscidae > Polietes > Polietes domitor. Next base: position 117,138,108 of record OX377619.1, on the reverse strand, counting down.
CTGGCTCATTTTCACCGTGGGTGCTTCTAGTTGAAATAAAAGATGTTTTGCCAATTTTGAAGAACATCTGTTAAAATATGCGAGTGAATTCGCATGGGGGCTATATCTAAATCTGAACCGATCTGGATCATTTTTACCGTGGGTGTTTTTAGTTGAAATATAAGATGTTTTTGAAGAACATCTGTTAAAATATGTGGTTTCTACAGCAGAAAAAGTCAAATCGGGAATGAAATTCGTATGGCGGCTATATCTAAATCTTAACCGATTTTCTTCAAATTAAATAGCGTTTCATTTGGTTCTGGCTACAATTGCGACCTGCACTTTGATTACAAGAATAGATGGACAGACGGACGGACATTGTTAAATCGATTCAAAAAGCGATTCTAAGTCGATCGGTATAATTAACAATGGGTCTATCTCGCTTCCTTTTGTGTAACACCCAAATGCACAAGGGCATAATACTCTCGTGGAGTGTATAAATATTGGAAAAAACAATTTTATAGTTAATTTTATAGCTTTTTGTACCCGGCGTTGCACGGGTTTTCGTCTTCCTATGTATATAACTTTGTATGCTCGCAATTTTTGTTGTGTATATTTTTACTTCTGTAAATTAGTTTAAACTAATACTTATTTATTTAAATTCGTGTGTTACATTTTTAAAATGTAAAAACTTCATGAAAATTTAAATAATTTTTTCAGTGTTTCTTTAAAGAAAATGAAACATTTATTAGAGAGTTAATTAATTATGGTAATTATTTCTAAGAATGTATTTTGTGTCTATTAGTTAAGTTAGTCAGCATTTCATTGGAGTGCTTCGGGATACACGATATTTACAGTTTTCCGCCTTGTTCAAGTAAATAAAAGTTTTAGGGTTTGAGAGCAAGCAACATATAACTGACCATGTGAAAAACATGGATTTTGCAGATTCAATCCACAAACTTCAAGTGATTATCCTGTGCTTTGATTAGCAAGCAATTACGTTGGGCATTAGTCGCTTAAATTAATAACATCGTTGTTTTTTTTCAGCCGATATAGCACGGACGTAAAACCACTCTTTGTTTCCATAGTTTGTGGTAATTTGTGGGAAGACTTTCTCGATAAATTGTTGAATTGATTCCTGAATGACATTTTTTGAAAATGTAATACTCCTTTTCACTGCATCAACTGATACTTTTCCATTACCAACATCCAGTAGATATTTCTAAAATATAGCTGCTAAGTCATTGTGATGCAGATGTACACGCATATTGGTGGTCAGATTAATTTTTTGTACATATCGCCAGAGATGCGGGTGCTGATTTTGGAATTACTGGAAGGGTCTGTCGGAAGTCTCCAGCTAGTAAAATAAGAGTTCCACATAATGGTTGTGTATTTGATCTAAAATCTTGTAGTGTCCGATTAAGCGCTTGTAGGGATTTCTTATATGCCATGGTGCAGTCATCCCACACAATCAGCTTGCATGTTTTCAGCATTTTCGCCATGCCTGAACTTATGCAATATTACAGGTTGGAGAATCAACAAATTCCATAATACATGGTAATTTCAACGCTGAATGTGCCGTTCGTCCTCCATCCAATAATGTAGCAGCAATACCGGGGGAAGCAATATCTAAAGCTATCCCATTTTGAGAGCGGATGTGCGCTAATACCAAAGTGATGAGAAAGGTTATAACTGTGCCTCCTGGTGCATCGAGATTAAAAGGCCGCCGCTGTCATTTGTTACTGCAGTTATAATTTTATCAAAGGCCACAATTTGCAATTAATAGAGTTTTTTTGTTGCGAGAAACAAACGCAAGTCTTCAACATTGAATTGCCGTTCTCTTAGCAAATCTCGATCAGTAATGTCAATGGTAGAACGTTCAGGCACCACCATTCCAAGTTGATTAAAAGTTTTGTTGCTGATGGCCAGGAATATGTCTTAAATTAATCGCAAATGATATAGAATCGTAATGGTGCGATAATGATGCAAAATGTCCTCACTCATACCCTCTTTGAATTTTTCCCACAGGTCTTTTGGGTTAGATGGCGAGCAAGTTCTTAATATTGTCGCAAACAAAGTTCGTATCTGGAGAGGATGACAGCTGACAGAAGCATACATTAATGTGGTCCCCAGTTTCTGACACGCCTCTCTCAACTGCTCTTAAATTCTGAAGTGGGTCCTCTCGGCAGAAAAAAATCGGCACGTGTTACTTTATAGTCCCTTTTTGTAGCATGACCTTTTTATAGTCAAGGGTCATCCTCTGTTCGTTACAAAAAAATATTGAAGTGAATCAATGTATTTTGTTATAGTTTTTGTGATGCCCATTTGTCGTGTCTTCCCCTATTATAGCCAGAAAACATCCCCTTTCCACAGGCTAGATACAGTAACATTTTCAAGAGAATCCGTTATTTGTTACTTGTTTTGTAATAATTTTTATATATTGTTCGTGTGGGCAGTCTCACGTCCCTTTATATCATGACCATTGTATAGTCACCATTCAGAAACTATCCTCAGTTCATAAGTTAGTCACAATAAAATTTTCAAGAGAATCCGCACTTCGGAACTGATAGTTTTAAAATATAGTTTGTGTGGGCGGTGCCACGCCTCTTTTTCGTATTCGTATTATCGACCTAGTATATCCTGGAACCATCCCTTGCCCAGAAGTTAGCTGCAGTAAAATTATAGAGCGAATCCACCCATTGGTATGCCTGTTGTGATAGTTTTAAAATATTTTTTGTGTGGGTGGTACCACCCCCCTTTGTCCTATCGTGACCTAGACTATCCAGGAACCATCCTCTGTCCAGAAGATAGATACAGTAAAATTTTCTGGTGAATCGGTCCACCGGTTTGGCGTCCTATACGCAACATACAGACATACAGACACACATTGATTTTTATATATATACAGTGGCCGACAAAAGTCAACATACGACCCACATTTTTGAAAACCCACATTTCATTGAAAAAAGTAATGATGCGGTTTTGTTTGAAATCGTTTTTTATTCATATAACAATAACAAAATGCTTTACTTCAATATAAACTTAAAAGATATTGGCAAAATAAACAAAAAACACCTTGACAAAAGTCTACATACGACATAGCATCCCATGCTTTACGTCATTTTTTATAATGTACTTTATAGGAGAATTGACGAAATTTGTATTGTCATTTGTCTTGTGCTTGCTCTTCTTTAAATAAATATAATTCAGGAAACATTAGTCCTCGAAAATGGCTTCTCGTAAAGAAATTGCAACTGATATTCGAAATTTAGTAATAAAATGCAGAAACGAAAGGAAATCTTAAGGCGAATTAGCTAAAATGGTTAATTTAAGTAAATCAACTGTCCAAACTATATGCAAAAACTAAAATACAAAAACGAAAATACGGGTACTGTTGAAAATAAGCCCAGAAGTGGGCGTCCAAAAAAACTTAGTCGACGAGATGAAAGCTTTATTTTAAAAGAAGTTAATGAAAACCCGAAAGTGAAAGCTACAATGTTGTCCAAACAACTCGCAGAAAGGTCGGATATAATTGTACATCCAAGAACAATTCAAAGAAGTCTGAATAATAATGGTTTCCGAAGCAGAACGCCACGCAAAAAACCTCTTATAAGTGAAAAGAATCGTAAGCTTCGCCTTGAATTCGCCCAGCAACACTTGGACAAGGGATTAGACTTCTGGAAGCGGGTTTTATTTACGGACGAGTCGAAGTATAATATATTTGGAAGTGACGGGAGAGCCAAAGTATGGAGAAAAGCGAATACGGCAATGAATCCGAAGAATTTACTTGCTACGGTAAAGCATGGTGGTGGCAACGTAATGGTTTGGGGTGCCGTCGCGGCGTCTGGAGTTGGAAATCTTGCGTTTATTGAGGGTAACATGGATCGCTATCAATATAAATCCATATTGGAACAAAATCTGAAGGCATCGGTCGATAATTTAAACCTCGGACAGCGCTGGATTTTCCAACAAGATAACGATCCGAAGCACACAGCCCAATTTGTTAAAGATTGGCTGATTTACCATGCTCCAAGACAACTTTATTCGCCGCCACAAAGCCCCGACCTGTATATTATTGAACATGTGTGGGAGATTCTGCAACGCAGGATCCGAAAACATCACATAACTAGCGCCCAAACGCTAAAAAACAAGCTGGAAGAGGAATGGCGACAAATATCACCTGCGGAATTGGAAAACTTAGTTGCATCAATGCCCAGACGATTGCTGGCTGTTGTAGATGCTCATGGTGGACCAACAAAATATTAAATTATATAATAGTATCATTTTGTCACGTTAATTTGCATTTTTTATGTCTCATCTCAAACCGTATGTAGACTTTTGTCAAGGTTTTTTCTGTGTATTCTGTTAATATCTTTTGTGTTTATATTGAAGTAATGCTTTTTGTTGTTGTTATATGAATAAAACACGATTTCAAACAAAACCGCATCATTACTTTTTTCAAATATGTTTTGGAACGCGCTAAATCGCAAAAATGTGGGTCGTATGTTGACTTTTGTCGGCCACTGTAGATATAAAATGTTAATTAATAAGGCAAGGAGGCTGCCAATATGTTTGTACTATTTATATCGAAATAATACTTCAAGTCAATTCAAAAATTAAATATAAGGCAGCAATCTTCAAAAACGCTTAAATGCCCGAAATATTTGGCGCCAATGCTTGCATTTTCAGCTACACCCGTTTGATTGGTTGTTTTTCCATCCTATTCTACTTCCAAAAGTACAAATTTTGAAAACCCAGTATCTCTCACGTACAGATAACATGAAAACATAACTTCATGATTGTACCCATTTTTTCCGTAAAAGTAGAAACAGTACGAATTTGGAAAAATCTTGTTTTTTTTTGGCGAGTCTATGCAGTCAGCTGAATGTATACAGCAAATTTCATGACGTACACACCAAATTTCATCATTCTAGCTGTAGCCGTTTAGTTGGTACCATTTTTATCCCACTATTCCCAGTTTACCCCTTAAACGTACGAATTTGGAAATATACTTTTATATAATGTATCTACTCAGTTAGAAGATTGTGCGTGTTTCTAGTGGTTGTCATTTGATATATACCATTTTATACCGTTTTGCCTCATTTCACCCCCTACGAATAAGAAACACTTTATGGTGCACGTTTCTACTATATATAAGGGGAATGCGTACATATAAGCAGCCATATTGAAAAAAACGTGCTGAAATACTCTAAAGTTCCTTGTTTGTTTTATTGAAATGTAATTATTGTAATAGTCGATTGTTAATAAATTTAATAATTATGTATATTGTTTGTGATATTTTTGTTATTTTTATTTAGTGTAACACCCCTGAAGATGATCGACAAAGTCGAATCGAAATAATGGGCAAAATTTAAATAAAAATAAAACAGCAAAATCATTTCAATCCAGGTGTTATCATTTAATGGCCTTAACTTGGACAAACAACAAAAACAAAAACATTATTTGTTTATTTTACTAGTCAATATTAGTTATTAGAGAACATACATGGAAACAAAAAAGATTTGATTACGTTTATAATTCTATTGGTTTTGTTAAAATAGCTAAAATATTTTTGTTAAAGAGTTTTTCTTTAAAGATTTCTATCTTTGTAGAAAGTAAGAAATTCCTCACTAAATTTGATGTATATTAAGTACCCTCCACCATGAATTGCATTCCACAGCATTACTGAGATTACAGATTAGAGACTGTCGATCTCACGTAAAAGTGCAGTAACATATAAGGAAAATTATGATTTTTTATAACATGATAACTCAAATAAATTATTGCAAGTATTTTCATTTGTTATTGTGGAAGAAAGTTTTCCATTTGTACCGATTTCGACCATTAGCAATTCCAGCCTTCCGCGCAATCAGAGGAGTATCGGTTGGATCTGTTTTTATCGATTTTATTGTTCTAGCGTTCACAGTAGAATGTACAAGTACAATTTTACGATTTTCTTGGTAGCAGTTTTATCCATTTTACCCCATTTTCTCATGAATTTAGAGAACGGTTTTTATTTTGCGCGTATAGTAATAAAAATATATAAATTGAATTTCATGATTCTAGATGGATGTTTGTAGCTGAATTATAAGACAAATTTGAAGGAAGTTAGTTAAAATATCTGGTTTCTCGAGCGTAAAAAGTCGAATCGGGAGCGATCCGTACCTTAAATACCCTCCAACATTTCCGATTTAACTCTTTTCCATCTAGATACCACATATTTCAACAGACTTTCTTCAAAATTGGCAAAACATCTTATATTTCAACTAGAAACACCAGTGGTAAAAATGTGTTAGATCGGTTCAGATTTATATATAGCTCCCATACAAATTTCACTCCCGATTTAACATTTTCCGCTCTATATTTTATCAGATTGTCCTCAGATTTGGCAAAACATCTTATATTTAGACTGGAAACACCTACACTGAAAGAATTATCTTCATAATATTTATGATTTTGTCTTAACCTCAGTGAAAATTTTCATTAAAATTCGCCAAAGAAACGTTTCATAAAATGTATGAAACATGTTTCATAAATCACAAATCAATGAAAAGTGTCATAGGATTTATAAAACATTTCTTCAAAACTATGAAATGCAGATCTTCATTCGAAGAACTTTTGTCATAAAAAATCATTATTTTTCATAATATGATTTATGAAAATTTTCATAGATTTTATGAAGAAACTTCGTTAATTTTATGAAAGAGTTTGCTTTTTTGTTTATATTGGATACTTCAGTATTAATGATTAATATTTATGAAACTTTTTCACAAATTTAATGAAGTATCTTTATAAAATGTATGAAATTTTTCATAAATTATATTATGAAAAATAATGAACTTATATGACAATTAATAAATTGAATGAAGAACTGCATGTTTGCAGACTGCAAACTCTTTAGCAGTGTGAATGGTGATGTAAGTTGCTTGAAATTACATAAATACATATCGAGGGCTTATATTCATAAGTGGCTATGAACTAAAACATAACTTTTCAGGAGAGCGAAAAAACTGATTTTCTCCTTAATTTGAAGAGAAATTATTAATCATTCTTCTACAGTTTATTCTAAAAAGGGTTACTAATTGCTACGATTAAAAAGTTTTCGAAATTTCTTATTATTCGCGGTTTCATGGTTCATAGCCACTTTTGTATGTTTAAAATTGAGTACTATGAATGTTGAAATAAGCACATAGCCATTTATTCCCAAATATATAAATAAGATTTATTGTAAACTCCATAACTTTTTTCATGAAATCTTGACAATGTTGTATAGAAAACGCATTTTCTGTGATGTACGCGAACTTAAAGATTCCAACTTCTTCCGTCAGTCGCTAAAATCGCTGCAATTGATGAAAAATCCAAAATTCGCCGTTGCAATTCCTTTTATTTTAACTTTCTTCATTCATAATTCTGAAACTTTTCATACACAAATATTCCCCATGAAGTCAGCAACCACATGCCAATGAAATATTTTGGTATTCTCAATATAATACAAAGTTACGCAGGTTTTTCTAAAGATACTTTTCACAATTTTTGCCTGATAACTGGAGAATCAAAATGATTTTTTATGACAAAAGTTCTTCGAATGAAGAACTGCATGTCATAGTTTCTAAGAAATCTTTCATAAATTCTATGACACTTTTCATTGATTTGTGTTTTATGAAACATGTCTCATATATTTTATGAATGTATGAATAACGAAGCATAACAATTTATTTCAAGCAATTTTAATAGTAATAAAAAATTGTAATGTGCACATAATAATATCACAATTTTACTAATATGGTGCCACATGCTTCTAATCTGGCCGTAATACTGTGGAATGCACTCCGTGGTGGAGGGTATATAAGATTCGGTGTGGCCGAACTTAACGCCTTTTTACTTGTTCTTGACTAATACGAGTCGTACGTGTTAACAAGGTTTTAATTATTCACTGAGTGAATGAAGAGTATTGTATTGTGAACCCAGCAAAAAAAAGGAAGTACTTCCGTAGGAAGTAAATTTTAATCGCATCTCAAAATCCGCTTTTAAGGAAGTTCTTTAAAACAACTTCTCAAAAAGTCGATAATATGTTATTATCCCGTAACATTTTACGAATAGCATTTTCACAAGTGAATGGGAACGAATTTTTAGTATTGGGGTCACAGAGGTAAGGTGTCCGCTTTACACCCTGAAGGTCTTGTTCGAATCGTAGTTCGGGATTTTTTTATTGTTTTTTTTTTTATTACTTTTATAAATAAACAATGCTTAATTTTGTCTAATTTTAACAATTTAAAAATTTTACCTCAAAAATACAATTTTATTGCTTTAGTAATATACTTCAAATATTTAATTTTTTTATTAATTATTAATACTACATAATATCAGTAAAATTAAGTAGTGTTAATTTATTTAATGCTAATTTAATTTATTATTAATTTGCGTTATATATTAATTCATACTAAAAATAAATATTTTTTTAAGTTTCCAATTGTCAGCTCTATAGAACAAAATTATTTGCTTTAGTTATTCAGTACTCACAGCAGAGGATAGCTGAGATGGTTAAAGTGCCGTAGTAGCAACCAGAAGGTCCGCTGTTCTATCCCCGGTTGCGGCGGATTTTTTAAAACAGAAATGGAAACTAGTGAAAAAGTGGTTCCTTTGCAAAACTTTAAAATATCTTTTAAGTATTTCAAAATAAAGGACATCCCTCCTATTACAACTCCATGTTAAATTCATTGGTGAATATCCCAATTTTCACTACTTCCGAATCACAAGATGAACATCTTTTTCACTTCTTTGGGTGCTGTCTTTTTGCTGGGAACTTACAATCGAACTTTGAGCTATCACAGTTCCCACAAAAATAACTACTAGAAAACTCTTTTGATGTTATCTTGTTCATACGGTTTTCTATTAATTGATTATTAATTATTAATAAAAACTTTTTTCTCAATTTTGTTTGCTGCAAATTCAAATATATTTAAAAATATACCCACCTTCGTAGAACTCTTACGGGGCTTAATATCGACGACACCTGATCCAAAAAATGTCACTCACCGCCGGAACCACAAATAGAAAAGTTTTAAAACTATCTATGTAGTTTTTGAAAACGACAGTTTAAAAAATATAATGTATTTAAAATCCGTTTAAACGACATATAAATACCGGTTTTCTCTGTTTTGCGAAATTTACATTTTTTGACATCTCTACTCTAAATTCATCGTTGAGTGTCAAATTCCACATAAGGACAGGACACCACTCTGCGGGTGCCACTGTTTACAAATCTTGTTTGCTTTGAGGAGGTGAGATTTACATAATGTTGTAAATTCCCTACTCGAAAATGTACTGTTCCAGGACAAGTCCTGTTTCTAGTACCTGCTGGGGAGACACCGTCATTGAAAGTGTGAATTGATCTCATGTGGTATGACTTGGACATGTCCGATGTATGGACCTCATGGCGTTGTGTTATAATTTCCTCTAACGCGGATATCTCTCAGATATTATTCTTACCGATATTTGGAGACGTAAATACCGAGCAGGTCTCCGACAAAAAATGTTCAGTGGTCCAATCTCCGTATCACTGCCCATTTCAACAATATTGCCATATTCATTAAAAGGAATTAGTCATTCGGGAACGACTTTAAGTTTTATTATGTTTTTATGTTTTATTTTATTCTTCGGGATCTTCTCCAAATTAAAGTATTCTACAGAGGCAGACAAAGTAAAAGTATTCTACAGAGGCAGGCGAATTTTAAGACAATAAATAAATAAAAGAATTTATCCAACGTATTTGGTTGGGGAATTATTGGTACATATGTATAGTTGATTTTCGATGATAAATGTCACAATCGAATCCCAACTAATGCCTCTGCTTAGTCCGAGTTTCTAAAATTTTCCGTTTAAACTGAATACCTAAAGAAAATGGCTGGAAGAACGTCAGCAGACGTCTACTGTCAACAAAACTATATCGTAAATTACACACAATTATACGGTCGTTTAACAATTTTGTTATTGCTGGTGCTGGAGCTGCTGCTGGTTGTGCCGTTGTAGTTGTTGGTGGCGATTGTGGTGTTCAGTTTAATATTTTACGGAAATTCGCACAGCCGTATATTCTCTATTCCACTGCAGGGTCGTTTGGGCGAATATAGAATTGCACAGAAATGAAAATGAAAATGCGAATGAAAAGAGAAAGAGAAATTGTCCATGGAAAAACTTTTGCTGTTGTTGTTATTCTTGTTGGCATTTTATGTGTGCGCTTTTTCCGAACACTTGTGTTCGTTTGTCATCCATTTGTTGCGGATGACAACATTAAATGGCAATTATCGCGTTATGAGTTTCTAACAAGCTATCTCGGAAAATATAATAATGTTGTACGGAAGCACAAATGCCCGGAGGCGTTCGACTTGTCTCCTTCACTCGCCGCGCCATGCTTCGCCCCGCCACACCTCACCACACCGTCCACCACCTTTGCCGATTGTCTGTTGGTATGTATGTGTGTGCCTTCTGCGTGGGTATCTGTGGGTGTTATGGCGGTATTTTATTTATTTGGAACACTTTGAGTGCGTGGTTTGGTTTGGTTTGGCCGACAGTATGAAAAAGTCAGAAATCTCCGCTCGTTGCTGCCTTTTCCTGGCACAGGCAACAGTCAAAACATCGTAAAGTACCTGTTTAGGGGTTTCTTCCATTTATTTATGTTCGCCATAATGATATTTTATATCGACCACAAGATGGGCGTAATACAGACTCAGTCAATGTGATAAATGGACGTAGGCAGAGATGGCAATCCAACAACGGAACGATGGCTTTTATCACCTCACCTCTCGTCATTATCATCATTATCATCGAATGGGCATTTGAGTAATGAATTTAGAAAAAAATCTCTAGGAACGCTTGAAATTTTAATTGAAACTCCAGCCAGCACACCGATAGTCAAACACCTTCTTTTATAGACGGATATGTGCATGTGTATTGGTGTTGTCCAATAGCTAAACGCATGCCAACGTCTTAATCCATATGCGAAATTGTTGATGCATAAGCTCAATTAAATTTGGTTTATATTTTAAATTAGTCTTTATCATATTAAAAAAATATTTAATTCAGACGGGGATAATTTTTGTTTAATGTATATGTTAATAGGCACATTTGTCGCCGTTGGAGTGAAGAGAATTAACGATGATTCATGAGGTATTGCTATATCCACATTGTTTGTAAGCTGAGGGAATTGTTAGTCCTTACTAAATCCTTAGAACGACGAGAATATTATCGTCTGTATAGCCTTGATAGTTTCTGATAGTTTCGTTCTTCGATTGAATGGGCATGAACATGTCCCAAGTTATATTCAAACATGGCACGAAATTATAGGGCATATTTTCTTTAAGACTGAATAACTAAGCTGCGATAACAAAACTCTAAATAAAATGTTAAAATTTCACTCAAAATAAACACGTAATTGTTGCCAACAGCAATATCAATGTGTGTATGAAAACAATTTTTTTAGAAATATTATACATAGCCTGGATAATCATCCAGTGTAAGCCAAATTTATGGTTATCGAGGCTAAGTACAAAAAAGTCAACACAAATATTTTTTTGAAAATTTGTTTTGATTCATATATTTATATTGGAGTTGGCGACAATGTGAAAAAATATTTTCTTTATTTTGAGCAAAAAATATTTGTTATCAAAGTTTTTGTTATCGCAGCTTGTTATCCCGGCTAATAGAAAAACTACCCTATTTCTAATAAATACATTATATCTAAATTTAGGATATACATCCATCAAATCACTTCATTACTGCGTTTACAACCATGCATTTGTATTATCACAATTAAACATTTGAGTTTTCGTAATAGGCCTATGCCCATTAAGGGTTGAAGATAAAGTTTAGGTATGTTAAAATGTTGGGGTTGAAAAAATATTGGGGTCGGTCATACATACGTCACCTCTAGGACCTCCCTTGGAACAGTTAGAGCGACAGTTAAGGAGTGGAGATAGGGAGTATGTATGATCGTGAAAATGTTGAGGAAGGAGAATTAATGGGGCCAGTCTTACATATAAACCCTCTACAAGTGACTCCGCGACAGTTTTGGGTCTGTCTGGCGCCATTCCATTCTCTTCTGCCCGACAATGATTTTATTTCCTCAGAATCGGCTTTATAGGGAACGTGTCAAATCGGGTAGGATATGAGGGCTATATCAATGTAGATTTTTCTGTGTGAAATATGATGTATTGTGCCAAATTTGAACAAAATCGAATATAATATGTGATTTGTGGCGATGAAAAAGCCAACTCAGAGGTTATATTTGTGCACGGTAAATGCAAAAATATATGTAGCTTTTTATTTTTGGGTGATTCCAAACAATTTCGACAAAGTCGCGGAGCCGAGGTCCTCCGATTTGTATAAAATTTGAGACTTTTTTTCAGAAACAACACATTGTACCCGATTTTTCTTTTAATTTGGTACACCATCTTATAATCCAACTAGAAACCCCTATAATGAAAGCGGGTGAGATTGGTTCAGATTTGACTTTTCCACTCTAGAAACCACTTATAATACCCAATTTTCTTCACATTTGGCTAAACACCTTATAATCCAACTAGAAACATCGATGCTTTAAGTGGTAATATCGGTTTAGATTTAGATGTAGGCCCCATACAAATGTCCTCTTGATTTTACTTTTTCCGCTCTAGAGACCATATGTTTTACCCGATTTTCTTCAAATTTGGTACACCACTTTAAAATCCCACTAAAAGCACCTTCGGTTAAAGCGGCTAAGATCGGTTGAGATTTAAATATATCCCCCTTGTCGCTCCCGATTTGACCTTCTCCGCTCTAGAAACCACATATTGTACCCGATTATCTTTAAATTTGACACAACATCTTATAATACAACTAAAAACACCTGTGGTGAAAGTAGGTAAGATCGGTTCCAATTTGGATCTAGCCCCAATACAAATGTTGCTACCAAATATTTAACCGATTTTGGCCGAACTTTACATATTATATTTCACCTATAAACATACATGGTGAAAGCGGATCACATCGTTCCATGTTTCATTATACCCCCATACAGATGTCCTTTCCGATTTAACATTTTTGTCAAACACATACATTTACAGGATACAAAAATCTTTCCCGATTTCACTTTTTTGCCGAATTGAATTGTAATGGGATAGAAGTGGATATAGTCGGACTTTAGCCTTTCCTTACATGTTTATGTTAAAATTTGGGCATTATTCAAATTTTGCAATTCACATCATCAAATTTTTCAATTCACAGTGTTTCTAGAAATAAATACATCGGATTATAAAATCATCGGAGAACTCTTTACGGCTGAGTTAAAATGACACAATAAATTGTAAAAAGTTATATAGCCCTTTAATCACGTAACCCCGGAACATAAATGGACATTTCAAAATTTTTACTTATACGGAGGATGCGGGACGACAAGGGATAAACGTGGTGCCATGTAAAGGACATGTTTTAGGGGAAGCAAAAACACGTGTTACCTGGAATGATTTTGCAAAATGTGGGAAAGAGGTGCAAAAAGTTATAAAGTGGTTAAAAGGCTCTGCGGTTGCAATTTTTGCAAGCTGGTTAGAAAATGATAAAAATGATACATACAAAGGGAGTTTGGCTAAAATTGTACACATCGACAAGCGTATTCTTTTGGCTGTCTATGAGTGCTATCTAATAAAAGGTTTCGAAATTACTATTTTCGATTTATCTACAGATTTAAATAAATGCTATCCAAAACAAATACCTTTACGATCTAAAACTTTGATCATTTATCCAAAATGAGGAATAAAAAGAACAAACTTTTTAAGATATATAAGAAATCTTGTTCTTCCTTGCATTGCCAGATCGGAGTTTAACATCATTAACAGAAGAGCTTACAATAAATACTTAATCAACATTAAGAAACAATTGAAGTGTAATCCCAAATCTTTTTATAAATTTGTAATCTCTAAAAGTCGGTCAAGTGGTTTTCCAAATTCGTTGAAATTTGGTTCTAATGTTGCAAACGGTGATACGTCAATCTGCAATATATTTGCTGATTTTTTCATGACTACTTATTCGGATAAATCCTACGATAAAATGGAACCACATCGCTACGACTTATAACAATCATCTTCTATAAATATCCCTTTTTTAAGTGCCAGAACTGTTTTGGCGACCCTGAAAAGTTTAAAGACAACCTTTAATCCTGGTCCCGATGGAATCCCTAGCAATATCCTAAAACACTGTGCTGTTTGCTTATCATATCCGCTTACTGTGATCTTTAATAAATCTCTGCTTAAAGGATACTTGCCGCCGTTGTGGAAGGAATCTTTTATAATTAGGGGCATTGCTAAACTGAGTGCAATTCCCAAACTGGAAAAAGTTATAACTGATATGTTGTCTCATTGTGTTTCCTCCTTACTATCACCATATCAGCACGGCTTCTGTAATTCCGTTCAACAGTAACAAACATTTTGCAGCTTACACGCTTGTAAACTATGGTTTCAAGGAACGTATGCAAACTGACGCAATTTATACTGATTTTAGCAAGACCTTTGATAAGGTGAATCATGACCTTGTACTGTACAAATTGGATTCAATGGGTTTCTGCAATTCTTGCTAACGTGGTTGAAATGTTACCAGAATGGTTTAGCGAGTTAAATTTAGAAATGCTATTTCTAAAAACATCATAGTGTCTTCAGTGGTTCCACATGGGAGTCACCTTGTCCCTATTCTCTTTACCTTATTTATTAACGATCTCCCTACTGTTGTTCAACATTCACATGTTCTTATGTATGCTGTTGATGTGAAAATATTTAGAAGTTTAAATGATATATATATATATACATATAAATAAATTTATATCTAAATCTGAACCGATCTTACCCACTTTCACCATCGATTTTAGTTGGATTATACATGTTGTGCCAATTTTTAAGAAAATCGGGTACAATATGTGGTTTCTAGAGCGGAGAAGGTCAAATCTGGAGCGACATTTGTATGGGGAAATATATCTAAATCTGAACCGATCTAACCCGCTTTCGCCACAGGTGCTTCTAGTTAGATTATAAGGTGTTAAACCAATTTTAAGAAAGTCGGGTACTATATGTGCTTTATAGAGCGGAAAAAGTCAAATCGGGAGCGGCATTTGTATGGGGGCTATATCTAAATCTGAACCGATCTTACCCGCTTTCATTAAAAGTGTTTCTAGTTAGATTATAAGATGTTGTGCAGAATTTTAAGAAAAATTTATAGGGAGGAAAAAGTCAAATCGGGAGCGACATTTGTATGAGGGCCAGAGATACAAGCCGACCGATTTTAAGCCGACAAGCCGTCGTAGCCGCATGTTTCTGAACGAGCCGCGCCACCGCCGATTTCATCGGCTCAAATCGACTTGAACCACGCCGCCGAGATTTGACGGAGTTCTAATTCAGTCAAATCTTAATACCAAAATAGACAACCCACTTAAAATTACAAAAGAAAATATGAATGTCGACTTAGACAATCTACTGCTATGAAATATATTGATCTTTCTTTGAATTTTGTTGAATGAGTGTATTTTGATTTGAAAGTCGCATTTAAGTCAATTCCAGTTAGGGTTTGCATTTTCTTGTACTTTTTATTTCCCGGGAAACGGGAATTATTTTTTCAATTTCCCGGGATCCCGGGACAGCACGGAAAATCGTCCACATATTGTTTACCATGAGTTAAGCTTATTTTTTTCCAATGAAACATTCACTTTATATTAAAGTAAAATTAATATTTATTTCACAGCGAACCTGAATACAGAATTCATATAATAAAGTGTAATCAATTCAAATATCATTTCAAGTTTCAAAATTAAAGAAAAGTATGTATGTACATATGCAAGCATATATTTGAATTAAGAGAAGACAATGCATTTATGGCCTCATCAGATATTTTTTTTATTGTAAAATGTGGACGCGACGGAGAACGATCGTTCACATTCAACAGATGTAGGCTTAATAGTAAATAAATATAAATTAAATATAATGTTTAATTTGTCTGTTCTTTGTCCTGCTTCGAAAACTTTAAATTCTTTTTTTAGACAGCTGTCTTGACTATTTAAATACAATATTGTTACTTGCGTTTTCTATAGCATTGCTTAAAATATTTCCAAACGACTTGCTTCATTTATTTTCGGCAAAATTTACTTTCTCCGGATTTTAAATTTTTTCATATGGAGTTTGACAGGCAAAATCCGAAAAAGTGGATTTTGGGTGTATATCTGCAGCTTAAAAATATTTTGTCATCCAACATTTTTAATTTTATTGTGGAAATAATGGCAAGAATGTGCGAAGAAATATGTAAAAGTTTCTACTGAATTCCCGCAGGATTCCCGTACGAATTTCCCGGGATACGGGAAATGAAAAATATGCGAATTCCCGGGAATTTTCCCGCGGGAAATCCTAAACTCTAATTCCAGTACGCGTGGCCATGTGTTCCTATAAAAAACAATAAACAACAGATCCTCTATTGTGCTTCTTTAATGTGTCAAAGTAGTTAGGATGACGATATTCAAGATGTCTGGTCAAATATGCCTTACATTGCAAAAATATTTATTAAATTCATCCTTATTATAAATTTTGGGAATGGATTCCCACTCCCAAAAAAAATTGTATGGGATAATTATATGAAATTATGGGAACATTTGCTAATATTGGCTAATATTAACGAATATGGAATTAGTTGACAAAAAATAAAAGTAATGTGTAAAAAACCAATATTCCCAAAATTTTCACATAAATAGGGGTGATCGGCAAATCAGCCGAAAGTCACCGCCGCCGACCCATTTTGAACAGCGCTGCCGCCGCCGATAATTATGGTTCGGCTTGCAACTCTGATGAGGGCTACATCTAAACCGATCTTACCTGCTTTCATTATAAGTGTTTCTAGTTAGATTATAAGATGTTGTGGTTTCTAGAGCGGAAAAAGTCAAATTGGGAGCGAAATTTGAATGGTAGATTTATTTATCTGAACCGATCTAACACATTTTCACCACTGGTGTTCCTAGTTTAAATATAAAATATTTAAATATAAAATATTTAAAATATATATTTTATATGGTTTCTAGAGCGGAAAAAGTCAAATTGGGAGCGAAATTTTTATGGGAGCTATATATTAATCTGAACCTGTCTGACCCATTTTCACCATAGGCCTTTCTAAGCTATTTTGTCAAATTTGGTGGTTTCTAGAGCAGAAAAAGTCAAACTAGGAGCGAATTTTGAATGAGAGATATATATAAATCTGAACCGATTTGACCCATTTTTATCATGGGTGTTTCTAGTGTAAATATAAGATATTTTGTCAAATTTGAAGAAAATCTGTTAAAATGTGTGGTATCTAGCGTGAAAAGAGTCAAATCGGGAGTGAAATTCGAATGGGGGCTAGATATAAATCTGAACCGATTTCTTCAAATTAAAAATCGTTCGTCCTTATCCCGAAGAACTTTGTTGTGCAAAGTTTCGTTTGGTTCTGGCTTCAATTGTACTTTGATTACAAGAATAGATGGACAGACAGACGTTGCTAAATCGATTCAAAAAGTGATTCTAAGTCGATCGGTGTACTTAACAATGGGTCTATCACGCTTCCTTTTGGGTGTTACAAACAAATACGCAAAGACATAATACTCTCGTGGAGTGTATAAATAGAGACGCATAAAACTAATAACAAATAACTGACATTTTCGAGTGCGAAGCAGCGAGTACTGCTAGTCTATACATAATGCCATTTTTTGTCAGAAAATAGCCCACGATTTTATACAAAACCTGTCAAAAAAGGATCATCATGGAATCAGAATATATAAATATTTTTGTTGTTGGCCGTGTTTGTTATTTTCTTTTTACTTTTATAAGTAGCACTAAAATATATATTTGGAGTGCAGTCTTCACAATCGTGTGAGAGTGATTTTAGTATTAACGAGCATTGTGAAGAGAAATTGACGCGATTGAAAAGGTGGATGTGTCACCTCCCACACAAATTAAAAATCCACAATCAAATACCTTCGGATATAAGAGATAAGCGAGAGTCTTGCAAATTTACAAGAATTTATTAGTATTAATATCTGTTTGCTGAACTACTTCAAATCAATGGTCGTTGAAATATAACCTCTTAACGTAGATAATCCTTGCCTTGGAGTTTACATTTGGGCTATGTAATTATTATAAATTCTGGAACGTAATTAATGTTTGAGGTTTCCCGGACTTTTGCATTTCCCGGAAAAACGGGCAGCAAAAATTGTGTTACGTTTTTCTAGAGGAGGGTGTTACTGTGCCGTTTTTTTCTAATTTTGTTAAAATCAACTTTTGTTTTTGCAAAAAAAAAAACGAAATGGCAATCACAGCGATTTTTTTTTTAAATGTTTTTTCGCAATATCTCGGTCAATTTTCAATTTTTCGAAAAACATTTACGGCAAAAGTGGACAAAAACCTAGCACAATTCAGCACAACTTTTGATCTTTCGAAATTCGAAAATGGCATTTTCAACATATGGGACATCAGGAACATCCATAAATTGGAAAAAAAATTCCAGTCACCCCACGAAAATAAAGCTTGGATTGTTTAATGATGATTTGCAAAATATTTAGTTCCTAGATCAAGCCATCTGTGAGCTAAACGCTCCTGAAAATACCCCCAAAAATCATATTTTTCGCGTGTAATTTTTTATACTTTAATTTCTTTGTGTATTTGTTTGTAACACCCAAAAGGAAGCGAGATAGACCCATCGTTTATTATATCGATCGACATATAATCACTTTGTGAATCGCTTTAGCCATGTCCGTATGTCTGTCTGTCCAACTTATATTTACACTAGAAACATCTATGGTAAAAGTGGATGCGATCGGTTTAGATTTATATAGCTCCCATACAAATGGCGTTCACAATGTTCACCGAATTGAATTGTACTGGAGTAGAAAGTGTAGGGATCCAATATAGTCGGCCCCGACCGACTTTAGCCTTTCTTTACTTGTTTTGTGCAGCATTTTTGTCAATTTGTATACACTCCACGAGAGTATTATGCCTTTGTGCATTTGTTTGTAACACCCAAAAGGAAACGAGGTGGACCCATCGTTTATTAGACAGATCGGCTTAGAATCACTTTCTGAGTCGATTTAGCAATGTCCGTCTGTCTGTCCATCTATTGTTGTAATCACATTACAGGTCCGAATTATAGTCCGATCCTTACAAAAATTGACACATGTAAGTTTTGTGGATCAAGGACGAATGCTATTTAATTTGAAGCAAATCGGTTCAGATTTAGATATAGCCCCCATACAAATATCGCTCCCGATTTCACTTTTTCCGCTCTATAAAGCACATATCGAGCCCTTAACGCGGAATTATCGTAAGCGACATTTTCTGAAAATATTTTTTATTGTTGAATTTAAAATTTTATGGGCTGATACATAAATAAAAATTGTCAAAATGTCAAAATTGTTAACGTTTATATAAAAAACGGGGCTAAGATTTTATCGTAAGTCGCTGCTCACATTTTCAAAGAAAGCAATTTTATCGCAAGCGACAGTTTATGAATTTAGGCAAAAACTGTCAGATAATGTAAGAGATATTTATAAATGTTTTAGATAGGTCTATCAATATATTGATGCAATAATAAGTGTACTTTTATACCCTCGGCCATATAATGAAGTGTTCGTATGTTGGCTGAAAGTACGATAGGTTACGAACGAACTAAGCTAAGAGGTTCGAAGTTCCCATATATTATTTTATCGATCCAGAAGAAAAAAGTTTACCCACAAGAACTGAAAGTAGCTCTAAATTATTGTCTTTTTGGAGAACACAAAGCCTTTTTGTATGATTTGTGCCTTATATACAATTATTTAATATACTTCTTGGAATATTCGTATATTAAGCCAAATACTGTATACATGGTTTTGGTATCGTTCCCTACTATTATGAGTAAACGTTAACATTTATTTTATTCAAATAGTGGCAAATTTGACAAAGAAACATACTGCCTGGCCCACGATGTCGAAAGAAAATCTATGCGAACGAAAGCCAGTCACTCACTTTCGCATCAAAAAGCGACCCACTATCTTCTGACTTTTCGTTCGCATAGCCTTACGTGGTGTGAGTGAATGAAAATGTTGCCAGATCATAAAATCCACAAAAAATCGCAAATATGCCAAGAAAAAAACGCAAAATGTGCACATTATACCACCATATAAAAAGCAAGTAGACACCACTATTACAGACAGAAAAAATGCAAACAAACAAAATTTTTTATGTTGTAGAATAAAATCAATTTTACCAAAAATTGATTGTAATAAGATAAAAGAATATTGTTTTGTGTGTTTTCTTTATTGAATTTAATGTAAGAAAATATTCTACTATATTGTTCTTGCTTCAATGGCGTCTGTTTATACACTCCACGAGAGTATTATTTTGGGGCTGTTGTTGTGAGAATCTTGGATATTGGCTGCTCTGCTGGTGTAGTTGGCCAGTGTTTGTCTGCTCTTCGGGTCTTGTCTTGATCATGTTGTTGATGAGATTGTAGGCTATATTGATGTAAAGGGTGTTTTTTATTGGGGTATAGAACTTTAAGTTGGCATCACTTTTTTAACTGGCGGCCATTTTGTCAGCTGTCAATTGATTAATATTTAGTTTGGTTTGCCATTTCATCATGAACAGGTTGACAAAAGAACAACGCTTGCAAATCGTGCAAATTTATTTCGAAAGTAATGGTTCAGTTCGCGAAGTTCACCGCAAGCTCCGTCCATTTTATGGTCGACATAATCGTCCATCAGAGCAATTAATTCGGTTAACCATGGATCGTTTTCGCACTACGTTTACTCTATGTGATAATCCGCAGAGACGTCGAACAGTGCCAACAAACCAGAAACGTTAGGGGACTTGGAAGCCAACATTCGTGGCGTTATTGCCAACATACGGCCCCATACGCTCGAAAAAGTGGTTGAAAATTGGACCTGTAGAATTGGCAATATTCGAGCCAGCCGCGGCGGCCACATGCCCGAAATCATATTTAAACATTAATGGCATTAAATTATCCTTCCAATAAAGCCAAATTGATGGACATTAAAACGATTTTCTTGTGTTTTATTTCAATTCGAAGTTCTATACCTCAATAAAAAACACCCTTTAGTTGGTGTGATCACTGCTATGGCTTTATTTTCTCTTGGCGGTGTGTCAATCAAAGACTGGATGCATTAATCGGTGGTCTGTAACAAACATAAATTTTTCAATAAAATAGGGACAATTATTCATAATTTTATTTACTTACCTTTTATCTTCCATTGCATTTATTGATGTTTTCTCTATTTATTTATTGTAACGACAGACAAAACACAAGTGAGTAGTTTTGACATTTCCATTCGCACAGATGACAGAACAAAAAGTTAGTGGGCCCCGATTTTACACTGAAATGCTTACGTTATCGTTCGCATAGATTTTCGTTCGCTTTGTCGTTCTGGTGCCTGTTAGTGAGTCCCAAATCAGCTGTTTGTCGCATGAGAGGCATGCGAACGTTAACGTTCAACATCGTGGGCCAGGCAGATAATGTTTAGCTTAAAATAGTGATGAAAATTTGCATATTGCCCACAATTCTATAGAGTTAAAGAGTAAGCAAGTAAAAACGGTGTTAAGTTCGGACGGGCCGAATTTTATATACCCTCCACCATGGATTGCATTCCACAGAGGCTTTCGAGAAGTGAAGTAATATTACAGGAAAATATAATTTTTTAATATAGCCAAACCAAAACAAATAAAAATTTTTATTATTTCAAACCACGCTTATAAGGCAAGGCTACCAATTCATTTACACTATATATAACGAAATAGTACTTCAAGTCAATTTCAAAAATAAATATATTTATATTTTCAAAAATGCTTACATACCATAAATATTGATAGTGGATGCTACAATGGGTTGTATTTCCATTATATTTTAATTCCAAATGTACAAATTATGAAAATCCATTATTTCACGTACATAGTGCAAAATAACCTAACTCCATGATTCAACCAATTTTTGCCGTAAAAGTAAAAAGTTCAAATTTTGAAAAATCTTTATATTTTGCGTGTCTATCAGTCAGAGCAATGTATACACCGAATTCCATGATTCTAGCATAGGCCATTTGGTTGGTACCATTTTTATCTCCCTTTACGTATTTTACCCCCTTAAGAGTACGACTTTCTAAAATCTCTTTATTTTACGTGTCTACTCAATCAGAGAAATGTATATACCGAATTTCATTCTTCTAGATACAGCTGTTTGGTTGGTATCATTTTTATCCCTCTATTTCCATTTTACCCCTTAAAAGTACGAATTTGGAAAAATAATGAATGTACACACCGAATTTCGTGTTTATAGCTGTCGTTTGATAGGACGGACATGGCCAGATCGTCTTAGAATTTTATGACGATCAAGAATATATATACTATATAGGGTCTCAGGTCGATATTTCAAGGTGTTAAAAACGGAGTGACCAAGTTAGTATATCCCCATCCTGGAGGTGGAGGGTATAAAAACTTCAGTTTTCGTTAAGATCGTTAACATAACATAACTGTATGGAATCAACTGATGCCAGTCTCTACAATTGAATCATATTGTAAAGGAAGAATAATTTGGGCCCCTTTAAATATGGATATTTTGCAGATAGTAGGGTGGACAAAATGAATTTTAATTTAATTATTCGATCAGAGAAAAATTCAATATCAATATTACCTAAAAACTTGTGTAAAAAGTGTGTTTTTACTAAAAGTTCGAGGTTTAATCGAAAAAAAAACTTATATCGTAAGCGCCAAAGTTTTTTCAGGATTTGTAGCCGCAAGTACAATATTTGTATCGCAAGCGCCAAAATTACCATATGATGTAAACAAATGATAAATTTTTAATAATACTTCGTTGTGTACGGCGGAATTAAAACATTTTGCATTAAAACATATTTCATTTTATGCAAATATTTCAAAATAATCAATAAAAACCTTCTCCTGTAAAATGTGCGTTTTGGCGCTTGCGATCATTCCGCGCTAAGGACTCGATATAGTACCCGATTTTCTTCAGATTTGGCTTTACACCTTAGAATCTAACTGGAAACACATATAGCGAAAGCGGGTTAGATGGGTTCAGATTTAGATATAGCCCGTCGCTCTGACTTGCCTTTTTCCGCTCTAGAAACCACATATTGTACTCGATTTTCTTGAAAATTGGCACAACATTTTATAATCGAACTAGCAACACCTATGATTAAAGTGGGTAAGATCGGTTCAAATTTAGATGTAGCCCCAATGCAAATGTTGCTCCCAAATATTTAACCGATTTTGGCCAAACTTTACATATTATATTTCACCTATAAACATACATGGTGAAAGCGGGTCACATCGTACTATGTTTCAATATACCCCCATACAGATGTACTTTCCGATTTAAAATTTTTTGTCAAACACATACATTATTTACAGGATACAAAATTTCTTCCCGATTTCACTTTTTTACCGAATTGAATTGTAATGAGATAGAAAGTGGAGTGTATCATATAGTCGGCTCCGTCCGACTTTAGCCTTTCCTTACTTTTATTTTCTGAAATAATAGACCCTTGAAAGCCTTTAAATATAAATTTTACTTCTTGTCTTATAGTAACATATTGGTTGAATTATTGGAAATTGACGCCGCAACGCTCATTTTTGTAAAAAGAGTTCGAAAATGTTGGCTCTTAAAATCCATCTCCTGTATTAAATTATTTTACAAACATAGATTCAGTAACGTCATTTTTCGTCCGATATTCATCACTTAGGCAACATTCGAAAGGCATTGATTCCTCCTATTTATTTTTCATTACACCTCTTACAAAATGTTTCCAAGAAATATGAGTTTTTAGCTGAAAAGCCTTGAAAACCCACAAAAAATCAATATAAACGTCCAATAATACGAACAATGAGTGATTCTAAGACAAGAATACCATTTTGATTTAAAGTGCTTCCAAGGGTCTATTATTAAAAATTTGAGAAAAATTCAACATAAAACAAGTAAAAAGGCGTTAAGTTCGGCTGGGTCAAACTCAATGCTACGCGCTGGCGGAGGCGAAACAAAAAATCGCTAGCGGCGAATCCAAACAAGAGAGAGAGAGAGTGAGTGGCTAGAATTGATATATTTCTATTTTTATGAAATTTTGTATTTTAATTTAAAAAATTTAATCATTTGAAATGTACGGAGGAACAAAAACATACTAGAGAAATTATAGTAATGACAATTTATATAAAATATAACATTCCTTTCAATAAATTTGTCCTCCATCATAACTTAATATTTAAATTTATTATCAGAAAAATAAGAAAGGCCCTTCGACCTTCGTGCTTAATAAACGGCAGAAACATTAAATTCGGTGAGTTCCTTGCACTGACCATGCAGACGAGCTACAAAAAGGGATTTTTCGAAATTTGTACATTTATGGGAGGAAAGAGACAAAAAGGGGATTAAAATGGTACCAACTAAAGAATTACTGCTAGAATCGTGAAATTTGGTATGTAAATTCCCCTCACCACAGAGAAGCATAACGTAAATGCATTTTTGTACTATTAAGGGGTCAGTAGCGAAAGATAAGAATGATACCACCTAAAATATTGCAGCTAGAATCGTGAAATTTGAAATGCACACTTTAAGGTAAGTTTTGGCGTGTAAATTCCTCTAACAACGTAGAAGCGCAATCTAAATTGAGTTTTCGAAATTTGTACTTTTGAGTGGTAATCGGGACAAAAAGGAAGAAAAATGGTACCAACTAAGGTTTTTGGAGGTAGAATAGTGAAATTCGACATGCACATTCGTCTGACCAGGTATACGCGCAACATAAATGGATTTTTGAATCTTGTACTTCTAAGCGAGCGAGATAAAAAGGAATATAAATGGGACCAACTAAAGTATTGTGGCTGGAATTGTGGCGTGTATAATACATATACATAAGTCCAAAATAATAAGTACATGCTGGATTTTATTTCTCCTGCTGTTTTACGATAATTCCCTTTAAATGTAATATGGCAACTTCGTCATTTTCGAAACATCTATTTTAACAGAATCAATGGAAGAAGTAAAGAGACGCAAAAATCCCATTAATTTTTGTTTCTGTGTTCATTTTGTGCTGAAGTACTCTATTGGGTTGGCAAAAAAAATATGTACATTGTGCATTTGGTAATATTTTTCGTAAACTAAATACGTTTTAGTGAAGGTTTGTTATTTTATTAACTGTGTCAATCAAATCAAATAAAATGTAAACAAAAATTCATTAATAGATGAGTCAAAAAAAATTGTTCGCCTGAAGAGAGATTAGTGTTAATGTTAAGATACGATTGTGACTTTCGCCAAAAGGACCCTTTTAAATCATCAAGAGAAATTTCCGCTGATATAGCCAATGTGATATCTGTTAGATACAAAATTACCAGGCCGAAAGACGAGACTGTGCTTCGCAAAAAAAATTTGAATTGGTCCGGTCCAGTAGGAGAGAAAAATGGCGTAATATCTTGTGGAGCGACGAAACCAAAATAAATTTATTCGGAAATGATAACGGACGCAACGCACGTCGACCCAAGGGAAAGGATTTCCATGTGCACTAGACCGGTCCTTATTTATATGGACAAATTTATTTTCTCGAATATATGTTACGGCAAGCGCTAAAAATATTCGTTTTAGTCCCAAAAAGCATAAAAAAATTTTGACAACGATTGGATAATTTTTAGCCGTGCCCCAAGCACCTTTTTGTTTTTATTATGAGAAATAAGGCAAAAATATATATATTTTTTATTTTATTTACATGTATTTGAAAATTAAGAATAAACTTAAATATTTTTATTAATTTCATACTCATAGTAACATTAATATTATTTTAATTTAATAGTGAAGTCTTTTTAAAAGTGGGATAATTCATGTTATATTCTTTAACCACCTGAAAAAGCAATTGTTTCTCCTCTTCGTCGTGGGTTAATTTATTATTATAATCTGTAATGAATTTGGCGCCTCTTTCAGCTGCATCATTCACTACAGATAGGTTTTTACAAATTTGTGATCCGTGAGCGTAGTCAAATCTTTCATTCCAATCCGATGGATCGACTTGCAAAAATTCTTTTGAAATTTCTAAACGATCAAAGAATGCGTGTGTATTGGAATTTACAAAATCGCTTAAATCTTTTTGCGCAAATGTGCCGATATTTGTTGGATTAGTTATTATTCGCTTGCATTTTTCTGTATTTGCTTCAACATTAATTGCCTGAACCATTTTTTTTAATTGCAACACTTACATTAGGATCGAAGAATGAAAGACCGACTGCTTCTTCCGACAAATACCACAAATGATTGCTGATTTTTTGTAGCAAAGCAAGAGCTATATCCCTTTCAGGATAAGCCATAATATTTTTAATTAAATTTAAGTCTTGATTTGGTGCTTCAATTGCTTTAGTGCATCCAAACCAGGCTTTTACATAAATACGAACTACGAACAGACAGACACTACGTATACCGTTTAACTCTTGGTTGGTCATATTGAATTCATTACGAAACAAATACATTTTAAGTGCATAAATACATTTTGACATCCATCGATCATGAGAAGTTGCACCAGGTATACGAAAGGTGTTAAAATTCGGCACCGTACCACCAAGAAAAGTGACAACTAATTGCAATAATTCTTTGAAGTCGCGTCTGCTATGAGCTTGTTTTAAGTTATCTAGACAGTAATTTAAAATTGTTCCACGTTCTTCAGCAGTCAATACTGTAATAATGTGTTCATCTTCTAAACAACTCTTGTAATTTAATTTGTCAATATTAATCCAGTATTTGCTAAAGCGATTAAAAATTAGCACTTCTGGACCGGCTGTAGTAGCCACTCTAATTTCAAACACTTTACGGATCAACAACTCGTAAATATGGTGTCTGCAGGGAAAATATAATAAATCGCGACCTAGTTTTCCTTCAAGCAGAGCAGCAGCACCGCTTTGAACTCCTGTATTATGAGCAGTTGTGTCGAAGCAGATTATTTGAACTAGATCAAGCATTTCATATTCATTTATTGAATTAAACACGGCATCTGATATTTCTTTTCCACTCGAAGATTTTAACTTTGGAATGCCAAGTAGTTTATCGATACCTTGAGATGAGACTATGATTGGCAAGCGGTCAACTTTTTCCCTGCCACTAATTTCTGGTAACATTGTACCATCCCAGTGCAAAACAGAACTACGTGGAATCTGGAAATAAAAACTCAAGTTTCTTAATTTATACTCAAAACATAAAAAAAGAAGCATAGGGAAAACCCACATTACAGTACTTACATCAAAGTTTGCTGCAATGTTTTGTGCTGTTGTTGCACGATGCTTCTGACGCATTCGACGAATTGATGATCTATTTAGTATAAGATCTTCGATATCATAGCCCAACGCGTCAGCAGTTGCGCTTAGGATATGAACTGCAGCACCATCAGTGATTTTCCACTTATCCAAAGTTGAAAGCAGTCTTGGTGTAAAAAAAATTGTTTTACCTCTGGAGATACCTGATATACCTGGATTTGGATTTGATACAGATGTTGATGTTGATGCTACAACTTCAATATCGTTTTCGTCGTCAATGTCAATCATACCTGTTCTACAACAGTAATTCTGATTTGCTTAAAATATAGAATATTTAATTGAATCTGTTGTTCATATAACTCTTTTCGTTCATCTTCTTTTATTCGACGCTGGTTTTCTTGTTCTTTCTGGACTGCCTTTCGCTTTTCTTTCTGCATTACAATTTTATCCGTTCCTAGCATACAACCTGGTCTTCCTTTTTCTCGTTGCTTTTTTAATTCAAACGCGTTTGCATGTGCGATATCGAATAAATCATCTAATTTATCTTGAAATTCAGTTTCTTTCCTGTTTTGACATTCTGTTTTTCGACCATGATGCTTTGTAATATCTCTCCACTTGTTGTATAATTTTTCCAGCTTCTCAATGCAGTGTTTTTCATGGTGTGTTGGAATTCGTGCTTTTTGCCAAAACGTGCTGACCTCAGCAACAACTAATCTAGAACTTTCTCTTAAATTTAAGCCAACTATTCTTAAATTATAAAATAAAACTAATTATAAAATAGTAATTTAGCTCCAGTAATTTGGTGGTCCATTACGCCAATTAACATAATGTCATCATCCGATCGAAGTCTTTTGGTTGTCATCGCTTTAGATTTTTAATTTTAAAATGTATTGTTCGTTTTGGATTTTCTATGAATTTAAAAAATAAAAAATATTAATATTTTAGGCAAAAAATATTTATTTTCTTCATACATTTATTTTTATCGGCTAAACTGTTGATTATATAGAAAAACGCTATATATACACATTTTAAAGGAATTCTAATTCTTAATTATTTTTCAATTTATTTAAACAAAATCGGACTAGTGGTTCTCGAGTTATGTCAAAAAAAGAGAACCAAAGGTGATAATTTCCCCTATATGATAGTAACTAACTTTAATGACAAACAATTGTTGGCGGGGGCACGCCTAAAAATTGTCCAATCAAGCTCAAATTTTTTTGTGTATTTTTAGGTTCAAATAGAGAAGTTTTAGCGCTTGCCGGCATACGAATTCGAAAAAAAAGAAATAAGGACCGGTCTAATGTGCACTTCACAGAAAATACCGTTAGGCACGGTGGTGGCAACATAATGGTATGGGGCTGTTTTTCCTGGTATGGCGTTGGTCCCATTTATCGATACTTTGACCCGATTCGAGTACAAAAACATATTAGAGAACACAATATTAGCATACGCTGAAGAAAATATGGCCCTAAGATGGGTGTTTCAGCAGGATAACGATCCGAAACACACTCCCCGCTTTGTCGAAGATTGGTTCCGGGCCAGCGGAACCAATCTAACCTGCTTAAATGGCCTAGTCAATCATCGGACGTTAATCCAATTGAAAACCTTTTCGGAGAGTTTAAACAGCGAATCGGAAAACAAATATTTCAAAATAAAGACCAGCTTTGGAATTTTGTGCAGAAAACGTGGTATGAAATTCCAGCTGAAAATGTCGCAAACTTGTAAGCAGTATGCCAAAAAGACTACCAAACATTTTTCATAATAAGGGCGGATACACTGGATACTACCAAAATATTAAAAAATTAATTTATCTTCATAATATTGAATTAGAAACTTTTCTTTGACGACTTACAGAATGTACTTATTATTTTGACGACTAATTGTTATCATTTTTTTCTTTTGATTTCATTAACAAGTTATTTTTATGCTCATAAATATTTGTTTTTTTTTAAGTTTAATATCTGTTGTAAAAATTAAATATAAACTTTGTTTTGTACTACAGTGAATGTATTTATTTAATTAAGCATAAAATATCCAAAATAACTCGTGTACTTATTATTTTGACCATATGTGTATATTGTTTCATAATCACTCCACGTGAGTATTATGTCTTTGTGCATTTGTTTGTAACACCCAAAAGGAAACGAGTTAGACCCATCGTTTATTATACAGATCGGCCTAGAATCACTTTCTGAGTCGATTTAGCAATGCCCGTCTGTCTGTCCATCTATTGTTGTAATCAATTTACAGGTCGCAGTTGTAGTGCCATTTTATCAAAAATTGGCACAGGTAAGTTTTGTGGATCAAGAACGAACGCTATTTAATTTAAGGCAAATCGGTTCAGATTTACGGGTAAGATCGGTTTAGATGTATCCCTCATACAAATGTCGCTCCCGATTTGACTTTTTCTCCCTATAGAGCACATATAGCCCCCAATTTTCTTCAAATTTGGCTTAACACCTTATAATCTAACTAGAAACACCTGTGGCGAAAGCGGGTT
The DNA here is from genome assembly GCA_947397865.1 of Polietes domitor. NCBI lineage: Eukaryota > Metazoa > Arthropoda > Insecta > Diptera > Muscidae > Polietes > Polietes domitor. The sequence goes on along the minus strand of OX377619.1, from coordinate 117,108,324 downwards.
AGATCGGTTCAGATTTAGATATAGCTCCCATACAAATGTCGCTCCCGATTTGGCTACTTTCGCTTTAGAATCCACATATTGTACCCGATTTTCTTTAAAATTTGCACAACATCTTATAATCCAACTAAAACCTATTTTGAAAGTGGGTAAGATCGGTTCAGATTTAGATATAAATTTATTTATATATATACATATGTTTCTCCCAAATGTTTAACCGATTTTGGCCAAACTTAACATATTATATTTCACCTATAAACATACAATGTGAAATGACCGGCTGCATTTGGAAAATGAGATCGCGGATATAAAAGTCTTTGCGGTTATAATTTGATGTTTGGTAGAAATGATAAAAATGATACATGCAAAGGGAGTTCAGCTAAAATAGTGCAATTCGACAATCACATTCCTTTGACTGTGTATGTGAATTATCGAATAGGAGGTTTCCAAATTACTATTTATCTATCTATATTCACCTAAAGAAAATTGAATACATACTATCCAAAAACAGAGAAAGATAAAACTGATAACAAATAACTCGCTTTTCGCGTGCGAAGTAGCAGGTACTTCTAATCTAACATAAATTAATTTGCTTTCATTATTTTCACTAAATTGTAATTTCATCAGATACAGACAAAGTGATAAGAAAAGTATAAATTTTAAAGATACATTCCCCACATTCATTCCCCATATACCCATATTCGCCCCATTCCCCGACCAAATGTACAAATTCCGAAAAAACACTTTTTCCGAGAATGTATACACCGTATTTCATGATTTCAACTTCAGCAGTTTGGTAGGTCCCATTTTTATCCCTCTTTTTTAATTATATCGCTTAAAAGTACGAGTTTCGAAAAATCTCTCTATTTTACGTGTCTACGAATTATTGGGACGTACACACCGAATTTCATGATTCTAACTGTTGTAGTATCATTGGTGCTATATTTTATCCCTTTTTGTCCCATTTCGCAAGCTAAAACTTTTATTTTCTTTGTGGTGCTTCCAAGCTACAAGAGGAATGTCCGCAACAAATATCAAATGTATGAAAATCAGAAATTTAATTAATAAGCAAAGGTTACCAATATTTGTATACTATGTATATATATAATAGAAATAATAATAATAATAAGTAACTATAAGGGAGCAATCACAAATACCCTAAATATTGGGGGATAGAGAGCGTATTTTCAGCTACAGTCGTTTTGTTGGTTGTATTTCCATCCTATTTCAATTTCAAAAGTATAAATTTTCACGTACGCAGTATAAGACAACTTCATGATTCTACCATTTTTTGTCGTAAAAGCAACAAAACTAGTAAATCAAAAAAAAAAAATTTTTCAAATCCATGCTTTATGCAAGCAGAATTCTTTTGGGTCTAGAAATTCTTTTTTAGTTATCTTTTCTAGAAGGAAAAATTACTGCGTTATCAGGAGCAGAAATAATAGATTTTTAATTTGTGGTTTGTATGGGAGGTACCACGCCCCTTTGTACAATCCCGCCCATATTTGCAGCAGCACTTAAAAATCCACACCAAACCGACGTACCAAATTTTGATCAAATACCGTTATCAGGAGCAGAAATAATAGATTTTTAATTTGTGGTTTGTATGGGAGGTACCACGCCCCTTTGTACAATCCCGCCCATATTTGCAGCAGCACTTACAACATGCACACCAAACCGACGTACCAAATTTTGTTTAAATACCGTTATCAGGAGCAGAAATAATAGATTTTTAATTTGTGGTTTGTATGGGAGGTACCACGCCCCTTTGTCCAATTGGTCAAATTTTTCCATTTCCTTGTATTGTCATCGAAAATGATTAAGTGTGCAAAATTTGAGCAAAATTGGTTGAGAAAAAAGCTTTCAAAAATTGATTTCAAATTTTGTGGCACACAAACATATATAGAAAGTAACCTTATATAAAGCATGGAAGAAGTACGAATTTGTAAAAAAATATTTTACGTGGCTATGCAGTCAGAGGAATGTATACACCGAATTTTATGATTTTAGCTGCCGTCATTTGGTAGGAACTATTTTTATCCTCTTTTTCCATTTGAACCCCAAAAAGTACGAATTTTGGAAAGTTCTATTATTTTACGTGTCTACGCAATCAGAGGAATATATACATCGAATTTCATTATTCTAGGTGCTGTCGTTAGGTTGGTACTATTTTTATCCCTCTTTCCCCATTTAACCCCTTAAATGTACGAATTTAGACAAAATACTTTTATATTATATATCTACTCTATTAGAGGAATGAACACGCCAAATTACGTGTTTCTATCTGTTGTATCCCTTTTTGTCCCATTTCTCCCCCTACAAATAAAAAACACGCTATGGTGCCCTTTTATGCTATAAAGGGAATGCGCATTTCAAATATCAACTAAATACAAGCTAATATGTTCAAAAAACAGGCTGAAATACTCCAAATATTAGGGGTATTTTCAGTCCTTGTGAGGGAAAAAAATTTTCCTCTGTGCCGATTTCGCCCACTTTCAATCCCAACCGATCTACAACCATAAGACACATTTAGGAAAAATTTGAACCTCCTAGCTCATTTCGTTCGGCCGCTTTCGTGATTTCAACAGACAGACAGACGGACATGGCTATATCGTCTTAGAATTTTACCACGACCCAGAATATATATACTTTATATATATTCTCCTATGAATATTTAAAGGTGTTACAAACGGAATGACAAAGTGAATATACCCCCATCCTGGAGGTGGAGGGTATAAAAAAACTACAAAAAATAGTCTATACATTGAAAAAAAAGCCGAAGTTCAATGTTCATATTATTGTTTATATATAACATATATATTTATGTTAACTAATTCAGCGAAATCATTAAATTATAACTGAGTGGTGGAACTCGCCTGGTCACCCTCAAAATAATGATGAAAGCAAAATAACATTTATGTATCTACACAGACTGAGATAGATCACAATAAAAACAAGTAAGGAAAGGCTAAATTCGGGCGGGACCGACTATATGATACACTCCACTTTCTATCCGAAAACAATTCAAATCGGAAAAAAATTAAAACGGGAAGAATTTTTGTATGTTTCCTAATCATAGGCTAATATTACCTGGTCCAATTTGTCAAATCAGAAATATTTATATCGGTGCTATATCCAAACATGGAATATAGTGACTAACTTTCAGTTCATCCAGTTCAAATATAACGTGTTAAGCTCATTTTGTAAAAATTCGTGATTTCTGGTTCGGAAAAAGTCTATCCGAAATTTTTGGGGCGAAATTTGTATGGCAGTTATATGTAAATCTGAACCGATGGCCCATTTTCACCATGGGTTTTTCCAGTAGAAATATGAGATATTTTGAAAGATTTGAAGAAGATCTGTTAAAATATGTGGTTTATAGAGTGAAAAATGTAAAACCGGGAGTGCAATTTGTGTGGGAGCTATATATAAATCTGAACCGATCTGAACTGATCTGACATTTACGCCATGGCTGTTTATAGAACAAATATAAGATATTTCGCCTAATTTGATGAGGATCTGTTAAAATATGTGGCTTCTAAGGCACAAATGTTAAATCGGGAGCGAAATTTTAGTGGTAGCTATATATAAATCTGAACCGATCTGACCTATTTTCAGGTGTTCCTAGTTTAAATATAAAATGTTTTGCCAAATCTGAAGACAATCTGATACAATAGGAAGCGGAAAAATTAAATCGGGAGCGAAATTTGTATGGGAGCTATATATAACTCTGAACCGATCTAACACATTTTTACCACAGGTGTTTCTAGTTGAAATATAAGATGTTTCGCCAATTTTAAGGAAAATCTGTTGTAATATGCGGTATCTAGAGTAAAATCGGGAGTGAAATTCGTATGGGGGCTATATCTAAATCTGAACCGATTTTCTTTAAATTTAATAGCGTTCGTCGTTGTACCGAAAAACTTCGTTGTGCAAAGTTTCATTTGGTTCTGTCTACAATTGCGACCTGTATCGTGATTACAAGAATAGATGGACTGACGGACGGGCATTGCGAAATCGACTCAAAAAGTGATTCTAAGTCGATCTGTATACTTAACAATGGGTCTATCTCGCTTCCTTTTGTGTGTTACAAACAAATTCACAAAGACATAATACTCTCGTGGAGTGTACACAAATATCGGAGAATCAATCAAAACAACGGAAACGTAAGGAGAACAGAGATTGACTTACATTAACTTATGTGGTGCTTCCACGTCGAAAGGCCTTTCGAAGTATTGGAGATTGTAAAGTCTGGTTCTGTGTTGTTTTATATCTGCTGCTCCAGCTGATCTGCTCTATTGTTGTGTGTGTATTCAAATCGGAGAAATGTTGCCCCAGATTATGTCTAGCCTCATGTATACCAGACAAATGTTCGTGGAGAATACGCCTGGCAAGATATCTCACGTTCTCACAAAATCTCTCTAACATTTAAATGTTATTAACATGAGATACTTCGGTTTAATATATTTCACCAAAAATCACACACCATATGCTAAGAATAAGAGCAACTTTAAGCAAAGAATTGAACCAGTTGAAATAACATCAAAACAAACAACGAAAAAAAGTTAAAGACACGTAATAATTTCTGGTGTATAATTTCTGAAGAAACGGGATTCAGACGATTATGTGCAAACAAAAAGGACAGGGGCGTAGCCACTAGGTACACAATGAATGCATGTTCAATTTTTGTTAGCACACAATGTAATTATTTACTATTATAATATATTTTACTCTAAATTTTAAAAACCCGAATTTTAGATAAGACTTTAAAACAAAAGAAATGTTTTAGCTTTAACAAATAACTATGATAACACTTTAACCATTCTAGTACATACATACTCGTTCAAAAGGGAGTGATTAAATAGGATATTCTTTTCTATTAACCAGAAGTAATGCTGCTTCTTTTAATGATATGGTGATAAATTGAACGATGTCTCCTCTAATCACTATTAGAGGTTTACAAATCTTCCTTCTCCCCCGGGGGAATGAAAATATGCCTTTTTGGGAGAGTTTTCCAAGTATTTGACAAAAATCAAAACACGCAGCAGAATTATTAAACAACACAAAAAACGGTGAATGTATGCAACTAGAAGTCGTGCTTTGATCAAATGTTATTTATTTCGAGTTTCTCTTTCTATCGTCTTCCTGCTGTTTAACTGCTATGAAAGGTGCCAAATCTATATGAAATATGAAATGAATTAGGAGAGAGAATGTGCGTGAAGATAAATTCCGAATTTAACTAGCGGAGACACAAACCACCCATGTTAACAGTGGGCTGTTAATGGGTTAACAGAGCTATGTTAATCTCGATAAAGAATCCCTATTAATGTTATAAAACCTTAGTGTAAGTCTGTCTGTCTGTTTGTTTGTTTGTTCCGCAATCACGTGTAAACGGCTGAACCGATGTTGTTGAAATTTTCAGTACAGATAGATACAGGTCTGGAAGGAACTATAGCCTATAGAATTTTTAAAAATTTGCTCTGTGGGCGGAGGGGGCGTGGCAATAGTGTTTTTGAGAGCTAGAAGGCTGCAAATTGGTACATATATATTACTAACGACGAGAATGATAAATATGATGCCGAAATTTGGATTTTCATTTTGTGGGCGGAGTGGGCGTGGCAATAGTGTGTTTGAGAGCTAGAAGGCTGAAAATTGGAACGTATATTTTACTGACCAATTTGATGCTGAAATTTGGATTTTCTTTTTGTGGGCGGTTTGGGCGTGACAAAAGTGTTTTTGAGAGGTAGTAGGCTGAAAATTGGTACATAAACATTGCTGAATTTTATTTTTGTGGGCGGAGTGGGCGTGGCAATAGTGTTCTTTGAGCTAGAATGCTGAAAATTGGAATGTATATATTACTGACCACGAGAAAGATCAATTTGATGCCGAAATTTGTATTTTCGTTTTGTGTGCAGAGGGGGCGTAGCAATAGTGTTTTGAGAGCTAGAAGGCTGAAAATTGGTACATGTATATTACTGACCACGAGAATGATAAATATGATACCGAAATTTGTATTTTCGTTTATTGGCGTGGTAATAGTGTTTTTTAAGGTAGAAGGCTGAAAATTGGAACGTATATATTACTGACCACGAGAAAGATAAATACAGTGGCCGACAAAAGTCAACATACGACCCACATTTTTGCGATTTAGCGAGTTCCAAAACATATTTGAAAAAAGTAATGATGCGGTTTTGTTTGAAATCGTGTTTTATTCATATAACAACAACAAAATGCATTACTTCAATATAAACACAAAAGATATTAACAGAAAAGATTAACAGATATCATGGCGTGGGTTATATATTCTGAAAGCTCATTGGAAGGCCTATTTTTTGGTACCCAAGACATGGACCCAGACCTAGCGGTTTGCGCACAGTGGGGTTTTATATATGTATAAGAAACAGAATTTAGACTTGCAACAGAGTATTTTCATAATACAAAATTGCTTTTGGAAACGTGGGTTATATATTCTGAAAGGTCATGCGAAGACCTATTTTTTGGTACCCAAGACATGGACCCAGACCTAGCGGTTTGCGCACAGTGGGGTCTTATATATGTATAAGAAACAGAATTTAGACTTGCAACAGAGTATTTTCATAATACAAAATTGCTTTGGGAAAAGTGGGTTAGATATTCTAAAAGGTCATGGGAAGACCTATTTTTTGGTACCCATGTCATTGACCCAGACTTTGCCATTTATCCACTGCGGTACAAGTTAATAAATTTTTTTATGTTGAAAAAATACAAATATGCAATACAAAATTTAATATTTTCTCTCTATATATGTCGAGATTGATATGTTTTCCATTCAGATTTTGAATTTCGATAATATATCTTCTCCCGATCCGATTTTGTGTATATATTATCATCCTCTATCAAGATTAACATAGCTCTGTTAACCCATTAACAGCCCACTGTTAACATGGGTGGTTTGTGTATCTGCTAGTTAAATTCGGAATTTATCTCCTGCGCACGGGATTTTCCCCTGGGGGGGGTTTTCATCTACACTCATAAAAAAATTAACCCTATAATGAATTAAAATTAACTAAAATTTAGGAAACCAAGTACATACATTTTTACAAAATATAAGTAAAATTTTGCTGAAATTTTCCTAAAACTAAGTAAATTTTTACTAAATATTAGAAAATTTTTGCTGAAAATTTCCTAAAACTAAGTAAATGTTTACTCAAATCAAGTTAATATTTACTCAAACTGAGGACAATTTTGCTGATTTTTGTTACTCAAAACGACGAAATTTTTACTTAAACTGAGGAATTTTTTTTTTATACAAGGAAAAAAGGTGAAATTAAAATAAGTTCAATTTAACTAAAAAAATCAAACAAATAGTTTTGCTTCAGAGTATGCAAAATTGATACAAAAAATGAGGTATTTCTCAAGAGTTTCATGTTACCTCTGCCATAAGGAGTTGAGCTATTGCTCCATGATTGTTGCGAAGGCAAGATAGGTATTGAGAAATAAATCTCTGCAAACGAACGAGAATTGCTTCTTAGATTAATATTCAAGCATTTTTTAAACAATTTCAAATTCTGTAAACATATTAACTTACTTTTAGGAAATAAACACATTTTTAAGTTAAAATTTCCTAAATGGAATTTTTTCCATAAAAAAATTTTCAGATTTTTTTTCTCACTTAAAACCTGGGAAATATTCTTCCAAATAAGTTTGAATTTACTCAATTGTAAGAATTTTTTAATAGATCCAAAGAAATGATTTTAAGTAGTAGATCCCTTTTTCTAGTAAATGAACTATTTACAATGGCTTTGAAAGATGGAAACTTTACTCATAAATAGTTAATTTTCCAACTTTTTAGGAAATTTTTACTGGAGCGTTTGGAAACCACTCATATTGTATTGCCAGGATCTTCGAGAAATATTTTGATACATTCGTCCGACAGACATTGTCGGCAAAATTGCATCTCAGTAATCCATCTATACCATAGAATTATTTTGGTATTCTCAATATAATAAAAAGTTACGCCGGTTTTTCTAGATATGCTTTTCACAATTTTTGACGTTACAGCCACCATTTTTCCTATTTTAGCCTGATAACTGGGGAATCAAAATGCTATTAACGCGAAATGGTGGAAGTTGATAGTACGATAAGCCCTAAATCTAGAAAAATGTTTTAAATAAAATCGTTGTAGCGAATTATAACCTTCGGTTTTATGCTGCTCCATTGTTGAACTATTTTATTTCTATTATTTTTATATTCATAGCCACTTATGCAGTCACAAACTAACGTGCGAGGGGATATCCAAATCAGAAAATTAAAAAAATGGCTTTAGAAAAAAATCTTTTCCAAATTTATATGACAGATGACATCCAAATGTAAGAATAGTTTGGCATCAAAAACTCATTTTCGAGAAAATGGTTCATAAGCCATCGATATATATTTTGAAGAAATATTACACAAAAAACGATCAAATTCGTCGGCGATAAACCCTTCAGTCCCGCATTTTTTTGGATAAGTTGGATATGCTTCTTGACGAAGTATGGGTCTAAATAGGATGTCTAAAGTGTTTTGGAGTTTTTAATTTATATAGGACATGAGTAACAGGATGTTTACTCAAAATCTTTATACGCATATTCCGATTAAATAAAAAATATTTGGAAATGTTTCTTCATTTTTATAATCTTAAATATGTAAAAAACCAAATAATTGGTATTTTAGAGTTTTGTTTTGCTACGTAGATCCATGTTACTGAATTTGTTGTTTCTCTTTTGAATAATACTTGTTACATATGTACAAAAAATACTAACTCTGAAAAATATTTGACATAAGTGATAAATATAACATAAATTTTAGTAAGTTAACACTCATTTCTTATTGTTTCGCAACTTTAAAGTAGATTTTAAAATAGAGACCTACACGCAGAGAAAAAAGGCATTTCGTACAAACGAAATTTTAGACACGTGAGCATCGTTTTTGAGTTTCTTTTGTGGGAAAAATTAGTTTGTTTGCGGTAAACATGTCATCAGTTCTTGTAAATGAACAAAGAGAAATACGTTTATGTATATCAAACAGTATTCTTCGTTTGTCGAAATGGATTTGTATTATAATTGCAAACTCCCAAAAACATTGGAAGTAACAGAAACCGTTGTTGTTGCATTTGTGATGAAAATAGGACACATCGGCTCAGATTTAGATACAGCTCCATAAAAATGTCCAATCGCAAATGTTACATCTTAGCACTCTACAAGCATCAAGCAAATTATTTGCTTTTATTAAGAATATTTTAGATTTCATTATGATATCATAGTGATTCTTATCTACACTTTTTTAAAATTACTAAACGATTTTGTTATTAAATTTCCAAACTTTTATTGCAGTACACAATTAAAAGTTCATATGATATAGCTCTAGTCGAATGTCAAGAAGTGGTATCGGTTAATAAAAATGAAAATTTTCCGAACAATTTGGTGTCCATTAGCGAAATTAGCACTACACAATCTTGAAATTGGCACAATTCGTTTAGTTTGTTTGTATTTTTCATAACATTTGTCCGAAATTCAAGAAAGTGTCCACGATTTTTTTATGTAATTTTCGTGTTTTCATGATTTTACTACAAAATTACCATTTCAGACAAGTTATTTTAAAAAGACATTAAAAATTCTATATTTTGCTTCAGAAAGTCTAAAAAGTATATGTTCGAAACCTCTCTGGGGGGGGGGGGGTTTGAACCCCCAAAACCCCCCCTGCGCACGGCCCTGTGCATTGGATTTAAATTGGATTACCCGTGGTGGAGTTGGCACCAAGAGAGGAATAACCAAAAATAATCAATCGGGACTTAACCACCAATCTTCTCAGCACATAAGCTTGGACAAAATCCAACCTAAGGTATATGTATATATGTAATGTTGCTGGCACATAAAAATATCACATTACTTACGTTGCACAATGATCACTGTATGCGGAATTGCAACTAGCCAATAGCTATAACAGGTGACAAAATGGCCGAGAGTTGTGTTGAATGTCTTTAGGAATCCTCAGTGACGCTGCTAAAATACTTTGCAAATGTACAAATGTGAATGAAGTGATAGGTGTTCCCCAACAATAAACGATTTTAGGCGATGAAAATGTAAATAAGTTATAATTGACACATAGATGGCGTTATTAAGGATGAAAATGCAATGCAAAACTCAAGCAAAGAAAAAACATGCAGCGCCCATTACACTGCAATATTTCCAGAATCTATTTCACCTTTGATCTTGACATTATGAATCGCATGCCTTTTGTTTTCGTCTGTGGGTATCGAAGACGTTGATGGTTCCATTATTTTTTGATTTGGTCATAAGTTCTCAAAGCCCTTTGCTTTATGGTACTGCTATCAAGTGGTACACGTTTTTGAGTGTCATCTTCTATCCATGTCAAATATCCATATGAAGATGATTTAGCACTCACTGTCACTGCTTGTCTAATCGCCTTTTCATTTTTTTTAATTGTACGGATTGTCGCTTCGTTTAAATTTAAAGATTTTCCAATGGAACTGGGCTTTCACCATTTCCAAGTCGGTCAAGAATTTTTATCTTTGTTTCGTTTCTATTATTCAGGCTAAATTAAAATTTTTAGATTTAGTTAATAAATGATGCTTTATGAAAAGTTTAAACTGACCTTAATAACAGCAAACAAAACGCAAAGTTTTAAGTTTCAATAAGTAAACAGTACTTTTCAATTACACCTTACAAGTTCACAACGCAATAGAAAATAAAAAACCGTAAAAAGAATAATGAAAATGGCAAATCCCCTCTTTCGGTATAAGCAAAGATAATGGAAATATATAGATTCAACAAAACTCTCAGAGAAATGCGTAGTAGGAGGGAAATTATTTAGATGGCTCTGAACTGCTTTTTGGAGAGAAAATTTCCCTTTTTTTCTAAAAACTGCAATTAATGGAAAATAAAAGCGAATTAAATAAACTGAAGTTGGTATTTGACGTAGAGTCATAAAAATCATTGGAAGTAACTTTTACTTCATTCGTTTTCTTTCAATTTTCAGTATTATAAGCGAAAGAGAGTACAAAATTGAGTGAATTAGAATGTACTTTGAGTGAAATAGAATGTACTTTTTACACATTCGCCACCTAATGGCCATGGCTGCAACTACAACTATTTTATCTATGTATTTCCATTATCTTTGGTATAAGCAAAGATAATGGAAATATATAGATTCAACAAAACTCTCAGAGAAATGCGTAGTAGGAGGGAAATTATTTAGATGGCTCTGAACTGCTTTTTGGAGAGAAAATTTCCCTTTTTTTCTAAAAACTGCAATTAATGGAAAATAAAAGCGAATTAAATAAACTGAAGTTGGTATTTGACGTAGAGTCATAAAAATCATTGGAAGTAACTTTTACTTCATTCGTTTTCTTTCAATTTTCAGTATTATAAGCGAAAGAGAGTACAAAATTGAGTGAATTAGAATGTACTTTGAGTGAAATAGAATGTACTTTTTACACATTCGCCACCTAATGGCCATGGCTGCAACTACAACTATTTTATCTATGTATTTCCATTATCTTTGGTATAAGAAATGTAATTGCGTTGCCATATTTAATAAATTTGCTGAAAATTTGTATTTAAATGGCAGTTCTTTGTGGAAACAGTGGCACTGCGTAATTATTGCCTGGTAATACTGAAGAGAAAATAAACTATGTGTATGTGTACATATAAAAAATGTTAAATTCAAACTAGATTGCTTTCGTCCGTCTTAGTAAAAAACGTGTATAAACAGGATAAGTTAATTTCTGTCCACCGTGTTATTTCGAAATCGTGTAATTACAGTATTAGGTGTATATAGAATCATGAAATTAGATGTGTACATTCCAATGTGGTCGCGAAATATAATGGATCTTCAGTATTAGTAATTTGCAAGAAATTTCAGCTGGAGCAAATCGACCCGAAGGGAATGAATGAATAATGACGGTGCACGTAAGTAAGCCTTACCAAATATCGTGATGTGAATGCACACCGTGGTGGAGGGTATATAAGATTCGGCCCAGCCGAACTTAACGCGTTTTACTTGTTTCTGTTCCATTTGCCTTCGTTCCACGATAACTTTAACCGATACAAATAAACATGTTAACTTGTACGTTAATATTATAAAAACGTAAAAAAGTCAAACGGTGTATCGCCCCGTTTGACCACTTTAAAAGTAGTAAATTGAAGTTTGTCAAGTATTTCAGGAGTTACAAGCGATTGAATGAACTCACCTTTATGCAAAAATCATAATCGCGAAAAAATATTTTATTTTTTTTTTTTTTCTAAAACTACGTATAAAATATTTTTATGAGAAGAATACATACACAAACGTTCGAAACAATCCAAGATAGTGAGGCCACAAATCGTACCGCTTGGCATGGAATGACTCATATACTTTGTATGTATACATACATACATACTCGTAGATGATATTCGGAGATGAATACGCATTCAATTTACAAGTGACTGCTGTTTAAGAACTCTCCGAAGCCTATCAGCTGCAGTTAAACTGCGAACTTCATTTAATATGGCAAAATGCAACAGCAGCAACCAGTTGAAATGGTTGAATGCAACATAAGGCACAATGCTCTACACCTTCAAACCTTGCCAGCCCCCCGCACGCCCTCTCCTCTTCGGACTACACGTTTTGTGTGCACGTAACAATGAGCCTTCATGTATGTATGTACATGTCCCATGGCATTATTGCCGTCTGTCAGTCGCCGTGTTATCATGTCTCCGTCGCTGCTGCATTCATTGTATTCAAGCGAGCATGTTGGTGTTCGTGTTGGTAAAGAACGGGTTATTCCAAAGTTTTCAATTGCTGTTGCTCAGGATGATTATGGGCTTTACAATGATGATGGTGATATTGTTCTTGTGTGGCTTTGACTATGTCTATTACACTGAGCATCAGAGGGGGTGGCATTAGGGTGGGACAAACCACTGAAGTGCTTTCGACACAATCACTCAACTGACGAATGAGTGCTGCGCATTATGAAATTGAATGTTTATCATACGTCCCGCGTAAAGGACAATTATTACTGTCGCTAATGCAATGATATTCCTTTCCTGGGGGATATATAACTACCAAAGGTTTTCTTTACACATCTAAGATTTTCCCACGGGGATAAAACCGTTAATCAGCGGTTATGAGTGTAGGGACAGAGAGAGAACTTCAAGTGCAGTCACTGATATCATACCTGCATATACACTGGAGCCCCGATTTTCACCGTTAATAGAGACCGGGGAAATGCTACGCAAATCGAATCATTTTTTATAAGTAAAATTGAACACGTTTTTGTTACACTACAAATATCACGGCTTAAACTTTTAGGATATGTTCCTTTGTTTTTGGAATGAAAAAAAAATGCATGTCTGGCAAACCTTCGGGGGTGGCTTTTAAGCTCGCAAAAAATGGGTAGCATTTACACCATTTTATCATGGCTGGCATTTATATATATGAAAGCTCTTACCCCTGCGAGTTACCAACCAAGCAGCCACACCAATCAGGGGTTGGAAAGTGCGTGCCAGACAGGGTCAAAGTCCGGGGCCAACAACGAAATTCTTTACGCTATAAGTAAAACGGCCCAAAATTTTATGGCCACTTCCTTACATTATGAGAAGAAAAAAAATCCATGTCTGGCAAACTTTCGGGACTGGCTTTGGCTCCCCTGCACCCCTTAAGGTCGTATGGAAATAGTGATATTTCTACCACTTCCCTATAAGTAAAACTGCCAAAACTTTTATGGTCACCTCCTTACATTATGAGAAGAGAAAATATGCTTGTCTGGCCGGTCTACGGGGGTGGCTTTGGCCCCCTGCAATTTGTAAGGTAAAAAAGGTAGTGTTTTTTAAGGTCGAAAAGGGTAGTGATATTTACAATATTTTATCATGGCTGGTATTTAATTATTTAGAAAGCTCTTACACCTACGAGTTATCAACCAACCAGCCAGACCAGTCTGGGGGTGGAAAGTGCGTGCCAGACAGGCTTAAAGTCCGGGGGCCAGCAACGAATATCCTTAAACTATAAGTAAAACAGCTACCTTCATTTCCTTCCATTGTACAAAGAAAGAAAATCTATGTCTGGCAAACCTTCGAAGGCGGCTTTGGCTCCCCTGCACCTTTTAAGGTCGAATAAATATAGTGTTATTTCCACCACTTTCCTATAAGTAGAGCTGCCAATTTTTTATGGTCAATTCCTTACATTAAAAGAAGGAGAAAAATTCATGTCTGGCCAACCTCCGAGGTTGGCTTTGTACCCCTGCAATTTTTAAGGTCGAAAAAGGTAGTGATATCTCCACTACTTCCCTATAAGTAAAATTGCCAAATCTTTAATGGTCGCTTCCTTACATTGTAATCAATTCCTGATACAAATTTCTATGCAAAAAAACTGCTGAATCAAAAAAACTGTCCTCTAGTGTCGATTTCTCGACGGAATTGTTTGTTTAAAATACATATGTTTCAATATTCTATTCGTATTCATATTCCGAATCGTTCTCATTTTATTGAATAATAAGGCTGTTTTTCTTTAAGGCTGGACAACTATGCTGCGATAAATAAAATGTTAAATTTTCACTGAAAATAAAAAATTCTTTTTTAAAATTGTCGACACAAGCAATATCAATGTGTGTGTGAAAACAAATTTTGAGAAAATAATTTTGTGTTAAAAATTTTGGACTTAGCCTGGATAATTATCCAGTGTAAGTCAAAATGATGGTTATCGAGGCTAAGTCCAATAAAGTCAACACAAAATATTTTTTGGAAAATTTGTGTTCACACACACATGGATATTGCTTTTGGCGACAATTTTAAAAAAGAATTTTTTATTTTGAGCACAAAATTAAATTTTTATTAACGTTTTTGTTATCCCGGCCCTAATAATAATAATAATTTGTGTCAAACTTAGTAAGAATTTTCCAAGTTTTAGGAATTTATTCGAAGAAAATTACTCCAAGTATATAAACTATTTTCAACGTCATTAAAATTAGCAAAATATTTTCATTCTTATTTAACTTTCCTACTTTTTAGAAAATTTTAACTAATTCGGATGGATTTTACTCAAATTTCGAAATCACTTTTTTCTGAGTGTATATTAATTATGCAACACCTTAAAATATTAATCGGACACACTCTAAAGCATATATATTATGGGTCGTGGTAAAATTCTAAAGCGCTATCATAAAGGTAGGCAACTAGTTGCATATTAACCATTTTCTGTTGAAAATTAAGCATTTAATATGTCAATTTCAACATAGAATGATTAATAAAGAGTGATTTTTTTGAGGTTAGGATTTTCATGCATTAGTATTTGACAGATCACGTGGGATTTCAGACATGGTGTCAAAGAGAAAGATGCTCAGTATGCTTTGACATTTCATCATGAATCGTCTTACAAACGAACAACGCTTGCAAATTATTGAATTTTATTATCAAAATGCGTGCTCTGTTAAGAAAGTTCATTGCGCGCTTCCATTTTATGGTCAGTTTAATCGACCCACTGAAGCGGCTATTCGGGCTATTGTGACTAAATTTCGCACCAAATTTACATTGTTGGACATTAAACCACCAACACGCTTACGTAGAGTGCGAACTGAAGAAAATATCGCAGCTGTATCGGCCAGTGTTAATGATGACCACCAATTTCCGATTCGTCGCCGTTCGCACCAATTGGGTCTCTGTTACTCAAAAACGTGGAAATGCCAAAATTGGACTAAGCGGATGGACCACCTAAGACGCAGCCGCGGTCAACATTTAAATGAAATTATCTTCAAAAAGTAAATGTCATGGACCAATCTAACGTTTCAAATAAAGAACCGATGAGATTTTGCAAATTTTATGCGTTTTTTTTTTTTAAAAAAAGTTATCAAGCTCTTAAAAAATCACCCTTTACTACATCATTGAATGCACAAATTTACATTGTATTTTATTCTATAATATAATATATATACATTTTCAATTTTTATATAACATGAGATCCTTTTGAATCGAAGTGATCTTCATTTTGTTTTAACATGACTATCATGTTGAATTATACATATTTCCCATTGAATCAATGTAACCACCATGTTGAAATATAGTTGTATTGCGCTATAAATCAGAAATTTAATTTCGTTGGGGAAGTTTTCTAGGATTTCGTCTATTATTGCTGGAAAATCTTTCGGCTTTCTTGTAAAACATGCTCAAGACTCTAATAAATAAGTAGAATTAATAATTTTAGAGATTAAAACATTTAAGTGCTACTGAATAAGACGATGTTGGTGTTAGTGTCATCTTTCGACAAGCACCTTAAACTTTCATAAGTGATGTCAGCTTCTGCAATTTGAAATATGATTAATCTGAAAGAAGTTTTGTCAAAAATATCTACTAATATTTACTTGTCAAATAATATTTCACTTCTTTAAAATTAAACAGTTCCAATAGCTCGTCTAATTGATCATTGTCGTTATATGCTGGTACTCGTCACTTTGCACATTTATAACTTCGTTAATTACTGCGGTTTGTTGCACTGCCTCTGAGAAATTTACATTTGTGCATTTGTGTTTTTTCGGCTGCAATTATTATAAATTTTTATTCTTAAAAAACTAACTATGCATGCGACAATAACTCAACACTTCTAAGAAGGGAATAAGTATTGTTGGTCATTTATTGCAAGATCCACTTTATATCAACGCGATTCAATATTACATTAACATTGATCAACTTCATTTCAATCTTATTCAATGTTGATTTAAAATGCCCAATTTCATTTCAACGTGATTCAATGTTGATTTTAAGGGAAATAATGTTGTTTCGAAGTGATCGAATGTTGAAATCACATGTCTAATGTATAAGTTTGTATACAATTGTATACGTATTTTCCCTTACATTTTAATATCGTTCAATGTCGATTTAAAGTGAACTGTAATTTTCTAATCATAGAGTAATACATTTTATTTTAACAGTTTGCAATGTTAATTTAAAGTTGTCCAATTTTATTTTAACATGAAAGTATTGTTGTTTTTCTCGTCTAGTTGAATCAATCATTAACAACTTTAATTCAACATTTTAATATTTAGATTCAACATGAAAATATTTTGAATCAAAGTGAAAAATTGTATATTAAATGAATTTGCCTCAATTCACTTTGATTTTACATTAACACATTTTTCTGTGTGTATAAGAGATCAAATTTGGAGGAATTTGATTTCCCGATCGAGCTTCAAAGATCATTTTTCTGACGATTAAAGAAATATGGATGGTATCATTTTGTAGGAACATGGAATGTAAGGACGCTCTCAGAACCATCTCGACTCGCCCAACTATGACGAGAGTTTGTAAACTACAAACTAACTGTGCTTGGGGTCTGCGAAATTCGTTAGAGTGATTCCGGCGAATTCACGATTGGTAATGGCTTCTTAACATTATTGTATTCCGGGAAACCACGTAACGAACTAGTGGAGTTGGAATTTTACTTTCGCGTGAAGCAAGGAAGATTCTGATTGACTGGAAACCGTACTCCGATATGATAATTGTAGCCAGATTTCGCACAAGGGCACGCAATCTAACAGGCGTCCAGTGTTATGCTCCAACTGAAGCCGCCGAATATTGATGATGGGAGACTTCAAAGCCCAAATCGGTCCCGACAACGCCAATGCAGAATGCAACATTGGGAAACATGGAAAAGGCCGACTTACCGAAAATGGGAATCTACTGCTGGAATCCTGTGTCACGAATAACATGGTAATCGGTGGTACATCATTTCCCCACCGCAGATCACACAAAGTGACCTGGGTATCACCAGATGCAACACCGAAAATCAGATAGATCACATCGCCATAAGCAGAAAGTAGCGAGGCTCACTCTTAGACGTACGTAGTAAGCGAGGAGCCGACATAGCGAGTGACCACCACCTAGTACTCGCTACCCTCCGTATTAAAATTGTGGCGAAAAAGAAAAATATACCGAATACACGCAGAAGATTCGATGTGGACAGACTTAGAGACGCGCCCGTTGCGGACTCCTACTCCAACGCCCAAAAAGAAGTAGTGAGTCAGAACGCTAACAACACAAGCCTTAGATGGGAAGTACAAGTAGCTTAATCACAGGAACTGCAGAAGGACACATCGGTTTAAGACGAACACGCGCAAAAAGTGGATTAGCGACGTGACCTGCAAGCTAGGAGGGACGCTAAGGCATCACTCAACTCCAGTAGAACGCAAAGCAGTAAGACGCAACACCAAGACCGGCTTAACCGCCTTAACCGGGAAGTAAAAAGAAGCGTGAGGCGTGATAAAAGAAGGTGGGCTGATAACATGACCAAGGAAGCCCAGGAAGCCGCTGAAACACACCGCAGCGTACTATACAGTGCAGCAAAAAAACTGGTCAATAGTAACGTAATTACTGGTGGAAAACCACTGAAAAATGACCGTGGAGAGCTCATAACATCCAGAGAAGAAAGTGCATGAACTACTCTTTTGATTAGCAAAAATGAATAAATTCATGTAATGGAAGAATTTTAGAGAATTCAAGAAAATAAGTAAAACCTCAAGATTTTCTCCAAAGCTAAGGTCACACCCGTGACGCTCTAGTTTGTTGTATATATCCATTAATATTCCGATTAACCTGACGTTTTCAATTGGCAGTAAAGTAAAAATCTCAGTCAATGAATATGGGAGATATTTATTTTCATATTTAAGCAAAAGTGTCACACCCTCTTTATTATGCTCGTCAACACATTCCGAATTTCATTATTAAAGATGAAACAGTTTAGTTGGTACCAATTGTATTCTTTTTTATTCATTCTTGTCGAAAAAATGTGAACTACAAAAATTTTTTAGAGTAATGTACATGTCGAATATCATGATTTGTTCAGATAGATGGTACCATTTTTTCCTCATTTTCCTCCATTCCCTTCTTATCACACCTCTACGCTGTAAGAGGAATTTACACCACAAGACTCAAGCTCCAGCTAGCCACGCAATAGCAAAAGTTTACATATTGCAAAAATTAAATCCTCAAAAATCCACTTATTACAAATAGAAATCCCCTAAAATTTAAATTCTCAACGAATATAAAATGTTAATAATGTACATTCTGTATGAGCAAAAATCTTAGTTTTCGGGATTGTGTACAAAATGCACCAAATGTCCCATCCAAATTGACAGTTACAAAATCCGCCGATTCTTTCGGATTGTGTAAAAATCCGGTCGGTCATAACAGATATATCTCCGTGCAACTTTTGGAGCCTTCAATTAGAATAATACTGATGTAAATCATCCTTGAAGAATCAATTTGCACATACTGAGACACGAAACTGTCTACCGGTGTGATACACATTTTTATAAACAATATGTAAGGAAAGACAAAAGTCGGTCGGGCGGAATACAATTCAATTCGGTACGGAATTGAAAACGGGAAGGATTTTTTATGCTTCCTAATCTAATTTTCACAATGTGCGCTTCTAGTGGAAACATAAGATATTTTGCCAAATTTGAAGAAAATCTTTTAAAATATACCACATACTGAAGTGAAAAGAGTCAAATCGGGAGTGAAATTCGTACGGGGGCTATATCTAAATCTGAACGATTTTCTTCAAATTAAATAGCGTTCGGCCTTATCCCGAAAAACTTCGTTGTGCAAAGTTTCGTTTGGTTCTGGCTACAATTGCGACTTATACTTTGATTACATGAATAGATGGACAGACAGACAGACAGACGGACATTGCAAAATCGACTCAGAAAGTGATTCTAAGCCGATCTGTATAATAAACGATGGATCTAACTCGTTTCCTTTTAGATGTTACAAACAAATGCACAAAGACATAATGCTCTCGTGGAGTGTATAAAAACGACGTTATGTTCGGCCGGGCCGAACTTTATATACCCTCCACCATGGATTGCATTCCACAGAGGATGTCGATTTTCTCGTAGAAGTGCAGTAATATCACAGAAAAATATATATATTTTTTTAATATAGCCAAACAAATACAAATACTGAAAAAATAATTTTATAAATAAATATAATATTTTTATAATTTCAAGCCACGCTTATAAGACAAGTCTACCAATACCTTTACACTATATATATCGAAATAATACTTGAAGTCAATTCAAAAAATAAATATAAATATATATATTAAATACCATAAGTATTGGTAGATAGTGGGTGAATTTCCATTCCATTTTATTTCCAAAAGTGCAAATTTTGAAAATCCTCTCTTCTCTACGCTAAGAGAAATTTACACCACAAATGAAAGATTCAATCTACAGCCAGTCACGCAACAGTAAAAGTTTACATAATGCGAAAACTAAAACACCAGCCGGTGTTTTCTGAATCCTTAAACAATCCACATGTTACATATAGAAATCCCGTAAAATTAAAATTCTCAACAAAAATAAAGTGTTTTTCGGGATCGTGTACAAGATCCACAAAAATTCATCAGATTTCCCATACAAATTGACAGTTGCAGAATCCAATAATTCTTTTGGATTCTTTAAATTATTCAGTCATTTCAGATATGGGCATCTCCCAAAAAATGGCCTACCAAAAAATGAAATCAGACCACACTAATAGCTTTTAACTTTATTTCTTTCTTATTTCGACAACTTTTTTATTATGAAACTTTCTCTTTCATTTTTATTAAAAGTTGAAGTGTTACATCGAAAATTACTACTTTTTTACTGCGCGTGGAAATATTTGTAGCGTCCGTTTTGTCGCGTCCGTATTTCTGCTGTACCTAATTAAACAAATCTAAGAGATAATTCTTATATTTCATAAATCTACGAACAAAATATATCCATTTACATGTATATATGGAAAAACAAATTTCTCAAAAAATCGCTGAACTTTGCATATATCTATAAGAACTTCAAAAGTACTTCTGTTTTTTGTAGCGTCCGTTTCAATGTAAATTTTTTTATAATTAAAATTTATAAACAAAAAACAAGTAAGGAAAGGCTAAAGTTGGGCGGGGCCGTCTACATGATACACTCCACTTTCTATCCGAATACAAATCAATTCAACACGCTATTCGTAAATTTCTCCATTGGTCTCATTGAAAAAATAATATGGTTTTAGCTGAAGATTCTAAGGCGATAGTCTGCGCAAGTACAGTGGGTTTAAAAATTCGGTTGTGTAGTTGTCAACATAATTTTCGCTAGAAACGATTCAGCACGTTCGCTAAACCTAACACGATTTTGGGAACACGAACTGACAAACATCTAAATATAATGTAGCGTTCGCAATATCAATATCATACTTTCCATAACTGCACTTCTACATAAAGCCTACGTCCACAACTGTGTCGGTAATACAAGATTCGGCGCGGTCGAACTTAACGTCTTATTTATTTATCGGTGCAGGCAATTCACATTTATTTGAAAAAAAAAAAATAATAATAAAAATGTGAATAGAAAAAGTATATGCATAATATATAAATATTTATATGTGATAAATTGTCCATTGCAATTGATTCATTTTTTAAATTTGCTGGATGGGTTACGGTCGTGACGATTTTGAATTGTATTTTCCCTCATTGAATCACTCTGTGATAAATAATATTTTTTTGTTGTCAAGTGCGAAAACGATCAAAGCGGATGGTTTTCCGACACGGGAACATGCGACATACAGTTGACAGTGGGAAAAACATTCATTCTCCAGACTGAGGCCACAAACACTCAATGTGTTTTATTGAGTGTCATGGAGAATGCGAGATGAATTGGAAATTGGATTCGCTTAAACTCGAATGGCATATCGGTTGGAGTCATTGGAATTCTCGGAATGAGATCTTTTCTTTTAGTATTCTTGCGTGAATCACATTGCTCATGAGTTTTGTGAACGCTAAACGCTTAACCTTTGACAGGGTGGAAATCATGATAGTGGTAGTCTGCAGCCAAGTAATAAATGTCACCATGCCATTTGTAAATAAATTTGCATTCTATTAAATATAGATGCAAAATATCCCAGTTCAAATCAAAAATAATTTATTTTAATTTTTTTTATCCAGTATAAGTGACATTATGGCCACCGAGACTATTGCCACATAGGACTACAAAGTTCTAAGGGATACAATTTTTCAAAAATTTGAAATACTTACTTGCACCATATGATAACGGTATTAGTGTCAAATTAAAGAGGAGAACATCTTTTAAAAGTATTTCAAATATCATGTTTTCACCTGTATTAGTTCAGCATTAACACCCATTTAAAGTTTACCCCTTAGTTTATTTAGATTTACCTTTTGAGAGGGAAAATTTTAAATGGTTGTTAATGCTAAACTGATACAGGTATAAGCTTGTAATTAAAAGTATTTTTACTACATATTCTCCTCTATAATTTGACATTTTTACCCGTACCACAGACGGTGAATAAGTATATAAAATAATTTTTGAAAATGTGTATCCTTTGGAACTTTGTAGTCCTGCGAAGGGGCCTCCACTTCACCTATAGTTTCAGACATATATCATCTGGTGCAAGTGTAATATGGACTGTCGGACAGTGTATTATTTATAGACTTCATACATTTCGATTCACTTATGGCTTAATTCAATAACAAATTAATAACACTGTACAGCAGCATTTTGGGAACAGAGTAGCGACCATATAATTGCGGAAGGGCATGTTGGGTAGACCATTTATGCAGAATAAACTTATAGACCAGCTGGTCTGAGTTTCTTTTTACAGTGGATCAAAGTTTTCA
The DNA here is from genome assembly GCA_947397865.1 of Polietes domitor. Classification (NCBI taxonomy): domain Eukaryota; kingdom Metazoa; phylum Arthropoda; class Insecta; order Diptera; family Muscidae; genus Polietes; species Polietes domitor. The sequence goes on along the minus strand of OX377619.1, from coordinate 117,085,656 downwards.
TTTTTTGTCAGAACTGTATTGTGGTATTGTATGAACATAATTGGAAGATATTAACCCTCTAACTCCTCTCTTAATAGGTCAATTAGACACTTTTGGGGGAAAATAACAAAGCCCTTTCAAAAAGGACATTTAAGGATTATAATAATTTGTCAGAAAATTTCAGTTGGTGTCACCGAAGAGACCTAAGTTGTAAATAAAGCTCTTCACGCTTAATTACCAAAATAACACGCCAACTTATACAACAAAATTATTGGGGTTTAAAATTGGTCCATGATTTTTGTCTTTTTCAAAAAAATATGTGTGTAATTCGGTGCACCACGGTAAACAAAAAATACAAATTGGATATTTTTGCAAAATTTTCATTTTCGCTGGAGATATTGCTAAAATGATTTTATATGCATGACATTTTTGATTTGAAATTTTTGTGATCTATCCAACGGATCCTGCTGATTTTTTGCATGTGTATTGAGAACCAATGTTGCTTGTAATATATCGTCGCCGTCGTAGCAAAAGTAGCTATGTGTTTTTCCCAATTGTTCAGGAGAGCATAAAAACTGTATACTTTTATCATTTCTCGATAATTTTGATATGATCGATTTTTGGTTTTTTCCTACACCCATCTCTCATAAATTTATCAAAAATTTATTTCATTAATTTATGCCGTTTTAGCGTGGTTAAATGATTTTCTAAAAAACTACACATAGCTACTTTTACTACGGAATTTATTTACTGAAATTTCAATATTTCATACACATAGCTTTTTTGCTGAAAGAGATTTTGTGAATCTAGGAGATCGTTAGACATGTATGATTACGCAATTCATTAATAATGTCATTAATAAATATATCTTTGATATATATTCATAAGTTTTAGCATTTTAAGATGAGATGCTAGAATATAAGTTACTTCAAAGGGACAAATATAAAGAAGTCCATCTAAATATTATCTAGTAAAATAATTTAAAAATTTTGTTTCCATAAATGCTTAATTTTTATATCATAAACCAGAGCGTGGAATAGGGTTAGTTAGTTCCACGCCAAATTTTTGCAACACCAAAAAAAATAATTCAGCTATACCCTTAAGCTTATGATCGAAGAACAGATAGCAATTGTTGTGCGATCACCGTTAAATTTGGCAGGAAATTGTTATACACTCCACGAGAGTCTTTGGGCATTTGTTTGTAACATCCAAAAGGAAGCGAGATAGACCCATTGTTAATTATACCGATCAACTTAAAATCACTTTTTGAATCGATTTAGCAATGTCCAGGGTTCCAGGTTTCAATATACCCCCATACAAATGTCCTTTCCGACTTAACATTTTTTGTAAAACACATACATTTACAGGATACAAAAATCCTTCCCGTTTTCACGTTATTACCGAATTGAATTGTATTCGGATAGAAAGTGGAGTGTATCATATAGTCGGCCCCGTCCGACTTTAGCCTTTCCTTACTTGTTTTATATGTATGGCTGGTCGATTGATCCGCAGCGGTAAATGGTCAACGGCGTCGATTTTTCTTCTACCCATAAGACTCACAGTTTTGCTGTGTTGGTAAAGTTTTTTAGTTAAAAAAAACGAGTTTCCCGGTTTTCCAAAAACTGTGATTCTAAAAACCCGACAGTCGGTCTCAGATGAAAAACCCGGTTTTCGGTCTCAGGTTTGATCACTCTAGTCGCTGCAATTGCAAAAAACGTCAATTCGCTGATCGTTACAGCAATCAGAAGAACGTATATATATTAGAATGGCTGCAAAATAAAAGTAGTGGATGTTCCCGAATAAAATGGAAGATTGGTTTGTTTGTGTTCGCCCAAAATATTTCGCTTTTATCATTGTCCGTTCGTGAGCTGGACGCGTTCAAAATAACTTCTATAAATCAAGTTTTTCTTGAAAAATTCACGGTGAGAACGGTATTTAGAAAAAACCTGCTAGAAATTAAAAGCAAGTCCGAGCCTTTTTAAACCATATCAAAAACTTGCATTTTAACCCAGAATAGAGGGTAGCATTTTAACATTTTTGTTGCATTATTTATAAAAATCGCAATAACTTCCATATTTTTAGTTCGATTTGTGTTTCTGTTGGATCGTTGAAGAGGTATTAGTCTCCAATTGCAATTTCTAGAACTTCCTAACCCATAAAGGGCCGACAATATTTTTCTTACTGTTGGTTCTCAGTGGGTTAAATGTGATGTAAAAACTGAAATATGGGGTTATTTGCATCGTAAACACATTGTAGTCTTACAAAAAGCTGGTTTTTGAAAATTAACATCTGAAATTTTGGTCTTTCAATGCATAAATTGGGAGCAAAACTTCACATCTGATGTTACAATAAAACCGTTCCCTCCCAAGAACGAGATTATATAGAGGTGACTAATAGGAAAACGTATACTCAGTTTTTTATTTCGTTATCGTTTGTCTTTTTTACTGGACTTTTAATTTTCAAAGGATGTAAATGTTTCAATAATATAAAGGGTGTTTTTTGTTGGGGTATAGAACTTTAAGTTGGCATCACTTTTTTAACTGGCGGCCATTTTGTCAGCTGTCAAGTGATTAATATTTAGTTTATGTTTACATATCGAGGGCTTATATTCATAAGTGGCTATCGAAAATGAGTTTTTGATGCCAAACTATTCTCAGATTTGGATGTCATCTGTCATATAAATTTGGAGAAGAAATTTTGTTATAAAGCCTTTTTTTCAAATTTTTCTGATTTTCAAATTTTATATTCACATTAATTTGTGACTGCAAAAGTGGCTATGAACATAAAAAAAATATAAATAATATAGTTCAAAAAATGGAGCAGCATATAAGCGAAGGTTCAAATCAAAATCAAATTCCATCATTACGCTGTTAATAGCATTTTGGTTCCCAAGTTATCAGGCTAAAATAGGATAAGTAGTGGCTGTGAAAATTGTGAAAAATTTCTTTCGAAAAAACCCGGGTGACTTTTTATCATATTGATAATACCAACATATTTTTATGGCATATGATTGCTGACTTCATTCGGAATATTTGTGTCAGAAAAGTTTCAGACTCCTGAACAGAGAAAGTTTAAATATAAGCAATTGCAACCGCGAATTTTTGATTCTTCAACGATTTTCGCGACTGACTTCAGAAATGTTACAAGCGACATTGGTTCTTAATACACAAACAAAAGTTCAATCGGATCCATAGGCTAGATCGCGAGAAAATCATAAATCAAAAATGTCATGTGTGAAAATCATTTTAGCCATATTTGCCCTACCGCAATATCCACTTTTTGTAAAAAATGTGGAATAAGGGATAAAAATGGTACCAATCTGACGGATGAACCTGGAATCTTTAAATTCGCTGTGTACATTCCAGAAAATGCATTTTCTACACAACATTGCCAACATTTCATAAAAAAATATTATCGAGCTTACAATAAGTCTTATTTATATATTTGAGCATTAATGGCTATGTGCTTAATTCAACATTCATAGTGCTAAATTGTAAACGTAAAGTGGCTATGAACTATAAAACCGCGAAAAATAGAAAACTTTTTAATCGTAGCAATTAGTAATCCTCTTTAGATTAAACTGTAGAAGAATGATTCATAATTACTCTTAAAATTAAGGAGAAAATTTGTGTTTTCGCTCTCCTGAAAAGTTGTGTTTTTATTCATAGCCACTTATGAATATAAGACCTCGATAGATCAAACAGTTTTCTTTGTTTGTCAAAATGAATTTGTTACAAACTCCCAAAACATTTTGAAATAACGGAAACCATTGTTGTTTCATATATGATGAAAATAGGTCACATCGGTTCAAAATGTCCCACTCGATTTCTATACTCATTCGTTTGAATAGAAAGAAATTTAAAAATGCAAATTGTATTTTATTTAAATATTAAAGTAGTGTACTTTATTTTGTATAAGTAAAAAATGTCTACATAAAAATTCTTAGGTTACTCCAATACTTTTTCGCAGAAACGAAGAATTTCATCTCGCCAATAGATTTTTACATAATTATTAATTTAGAGGTAAATAGCTTTTCATTGATTTCATTCCAATTAGATATACTACAAATTTGTCCAAAGTTTGGCACTCATAGTTAAGCTACGAGTTAGCATCAAGCAAATTATTTGCTTTTATTAAGAATGTTTTTAGATTTCATTATGATATCATGGCGATTCTTATCTACACTTTTTTAAAATTACTAAACATTTTTTTAAATCTCCAAACATTTATTGTAGTACACTATTAAAAGTTTATAAGATATTGCTCTGGTCAAATGTCAAGAAGTGGTATCTGTTAAATAAAATGAAACTTTTCCGAACAATTTGGTGTCCATTGGCGAAATTAGCATTGCACAATCTTGAAATTGGCACAATTCGTTTAGTGCTTTTGCATTTTTCATAACCTTTGTCCGAAATTCAAGAAAGTGTCCACGATTCGTGTTTTTGCAAAATTACCATCTCAGACGAGTTATTTTAAAAAGAACTCAAAAATTCTATATTTTATTGCTTCAGAAAGTTTAGAACGTTTTAAAAAAGTATATGTTCGAAATCTCTCTGGGGTGGGGGGGTTGAACCCCCAAAACCACCCTTGCGACCGGCCCTGTATATATATACAAAACTTCCTGAGATCAATGATTAAAAGGATGTCACATCATACATCTTTTCTGGATTGCTTTACGGTCCTACAATTGCTGGCTGAAAATTATACCGTCACAATTATTTGGGATGTGAAAAGTCAGATGTGGTGCTGAGGGATAATTTATTGACTCAGGCCCTCAATATGGATTTTTACGAAAAATACATATTGAACGAAATTATGGAAATTCATTCAAAAACCATTAACTTTTGTTCGATGATATTTTAAAAACATGATTTAAACTGGGATATTGCTCTTGCTCAAGACAAGATTTTGCAAATCTGCCAGCAGTAAATATTTATATAGCGAAGACTATAAAAACAGAACTTCCAACAGGAATAATTATAAGGGGGTGAACAAGAGATCTAACATATCTAGGGACAGGAGAAATTCATTGCCCAAAACAATAATATCATAATATCTTTTGACTGCAATGACAGCGCACTTAACGCTCCTGCGTGCTCCTTCTTAATACAAACTGGAACTCGCATCCATTTTGATTGATTTTTGGCATCCACAAAGCTCGATATTGCTCGGATATTGCCATCGTAAGTAAGACAAGGCTTTGCATAATTCCAACATCCGGTGTTTAATAACTCTTAGCAATGTGATTACACGACCATGTTTTTAGTTAACGTTGGTCTATTGTTTCCGTTTATTTTTTATCTATTTTCCATATTGTTGGCAGCTATTGTTGTTGTCATCAGTTTTATTACAGCATTTTGATAGCAACACTGTGCATCATATTCACAAACATGCGAATGGTATATGAATGTATATGTGTGTGTGCCATTATGTACGAGTACAGGGACCTATCACAACAAACGACAGACCAACCGACATATTAGTGATAACAGTCACCCAATGCAGTGATGCCGAGCATAGGTATTTAGCATAATTTCTGGGATTTCAGTGTGGATATGACATTAAATCACACTAGGCTAAGTAAGATGGACGGCGGAAGTTCGACCGGCCCGTATCTTATTTACACTCCATAATGGTGTGTATTCTACTGTATTACTGGCAGATTAGAGGCGACTTTGAGGAGAATTGCAAAAATACCTTATGAACAAGTTGTTTTCTTTGCATAATATAATTTATGAAAATTTCCATTTTATAATAAAAAAATGTCATACATATTAATACTGTCGACTTATAAAATGAAAGAATTTCCCTTCCTTATGAAGCGATTTCGTAAAAGACTAGTATTTTGTACCCGGCGTTGCGCGGGATCATTCTTCCCTATTCCCCTAGTTCGTCTGCTTTGGAAGGTAAAATGAGTATTTTATGATAGTTATAAAATACGTATGTGTGGGAGGTACCACCCCCTTTGTCCTATCATGACCTAGTATATCCAGGAACCATCCCCCCTGTCAAGCTAATCGGTCCAACGGTTTGGCGTTCTATACGTAACAACAGACATACAGATACACATTGATTAATATATATATATGAATTTTTCTTAATATGTATGAAAATTCCATAAATAAAATGAAAAATGTCATAAAATTTTTTCATAAACATTTCATATTTCATAAAATAAAATTGTGAAACTTAATTTCATAAGATCAAAGAAAAATTGCATTATATTAAAAAAAATCTTATAGATTATGAAATATATCATAATCAATAAAATGTTTATGTTATGAAAGGCCTTCATGAATATATTGAACGATTTCGTTGTTTTTATGAAATGTTTCATAACTTACCTAGATTTTTAGTGTGTCGACCATATTCGGTTGAATGGTAGCAATTCACATTTGTCGTCTGTTAACTCTGACATAAGTATGTACCTTGATATAGGTCAAAGATATATTCATTGCAAAAATTCTCGCAATGATGGTGTGTATTGACTGCTTAGTCAAAAAGTCAGACTTTTTTGCTTTTAATGTTTATGAAACTTTTTCATAAAATTAATATTTATTCATAAATTAACAAAAGTTCACTGACTAAAGTACTGCATTTCACAGTTTCTATGAAATGTTTCAGAAATTCTATTTCACTCTTCATTGATTTGTGTTTTATGGAACATGTTTCATACAATTTATGAAGTGCTTCTTTGGCGACTTTTTTATGAAATTTTTTACTTAGGTTATGAAAAAATCATAAATATTATGATGATAATTCTCACTGTGTACTTTGGATTTATAGACAAAAAGGGTCTGACTAGTTTTAGTTGCCGGCACTCCACACAGTCAGATAAGCCGTTTGGTTGGTACCATTTTTATCCCTCTTTTCCCATTTTATCCCTCAAGAGCGCAATTTTATAAATATCCGTTTATTTTGTAAGTCTGTACAATTATAATTTCATGTATAATAATTTATCATTCTGGTCCGATTTCGCCCATTTTCAATCCCAAGTGAGCTGCCTAGCTTATTTAGGGTGCTTTCAACAAACAGACGGACATTTATAAATCGTCATGGAATTTTAACAGTTTATATTTATAATGGTAAAACAAAAAGTCATCTTCTTCGACACATGATGTCGAATGGGTTGTACGTTCGCTGTGCGGACATACGGTACTCCGTACCACAGCGTGATCATAACATGATGCTGAATATAAGGACACATGAGATGTAACATGTTCAACATACAAACTCATCTCCAGGAGCCAAATGGTAATGATAAAGGTTTCAGGTAGAACACAACGCTCTTCAAAACGCTTTGCGGTGAGGTTTTCGGGTGTATATATATAATGTTACAAAAAGTAAATATATATACTACTGATGACGTCATGTTAACGCAAGCACTCCATACAGAAGGATCGCTGATGATTTGTCCCTACACAGGTCAATGAAATACGTATATATATGTGTAATGTGTATATGGTTGAATGTGGCTCTCCTCCTTTCCATTACCAAAACAAAAACTTCCTTCGTAAGAAGAAATTACTTGATCGAATAGCTGAAATTCAAATGTATTAAATTCAAAAAACACATAGAAAGTCAATCAATCGATCACTATTCAAACAGCTAATTTAGTTTTATTTTTTTTGTATTTTCCGTTTCCCGGGGATTTCCCGGAGCTTAAACTCACAGTGAAAAAATACGGTTTATGCTACCACTAATCGTACTAACACTAATCGAGAAGCAGAGGACAATGAAGACATTTCAAAAAAACACCAATAAATATCGCTATATATTCCATTAAAAATATTAATTTCTTATTATTAACTTTTGGTTTGAAATATTAGTGTTATTAATGGATTTCCAATCAATACGGGAGCTTCTCCAATAGATTCCCAATGAATCCGTAAAGAAATGATATCAACGCACAAGTTTTCCAAACGATTGCATAAAAGAGAATCAAGGCTCGCTTATAGCACGTACTCTTCTTTTATAGCATTCGTTGCCTAGCTTCGACTGGTATACAAGTATTGATTATACTGCAACAGAGATCAAGCTCTTACTCAGCATCCCACTTCACACTCAAAAGCTCTTCGGACTTAACTATCTTTAATGATAAACAAAACGTATAACAGTTGATGTGAATGAGATAGTTACTTAAAGCTTTTACATATTATTTGAGTAACTCTCTTTGCTTATTGATATATATGTACATAGGTATCTGTATCAAGGATCATGTGAATGTGTACAACAGAAATAAAGCAAAATATATAAGACAGTAAGACAATAGAACAGTAAAGCACAAAAGTATTTAGTCATGACAGTTAAAACAAAACTAGCAAAGCAATTACATTTAAAGTTATTTTAACATTAGAAAAGATTAATGAAATATATTGTGTTGCTACAAACTTAAGAATTCAATTGTAATTATGCTTGAATGTTCGAATGCAGTTCAAAGGTTATGTCCGCTGGGGAATATTATTTTTAAAATGTATAATTAAAATATAAATGAAATACTTGAAAACATGGTTGGAATTCAGCTTTAATTCCAGGTTAATTGTTCATTGGAATATTTTTCATTTGTTTTCATTTTTTATTATTCATTGAAATAGGAAATTTAACTTAGATCACCAATCTTGTGTATTTAAAAAAATTATTTTGAAGTTGGTTTTGTTTTGAGTTATATTCTGTCCACCACAAGAAATAGTTAAGAGATGATTTGCTCACAATAAAGCATACTAATATGCTATCAGGATTTAATATGAGACGAAGGCAATAATAATACGGGCCATTTGCAAATCCATACTAATTAATCATCGCTCCATAACGAAGCTATTTGATATTCTGTTTGTTTACATAATACTGTAGTTTCATTTGCTTCCTGTTGAATTGTTAACAAATTTAAATTAGGCAATACTTTGGGCCAATCTGAACCCGTCGGTATGAAGAGGCATGCTGATTTATCTTCGCAACCAGTAAACTAATAATAACTACACTGAAAGAAAAACGTACGTAACCGGAACGAAATTGTGCGTTGCTGCAACGAATTTGGTCATTGAAAGTCAACCAACGTCGGCGTTCGTTGCTGCAACAAAAAAGTTTCGTTGATGCAACTAATCTTGATTTAATGGAAATTATAGTTCCGCAACGAATATGTTCGATGCTACAACAACTGTTACGTTGCTGCAACAATGCGTTTCATTGCTACAACAATGCTATTTCGTTGCTGCAACAACTCTGTTTCGTTGCTACAACAACGCGGATTCCATGCTGAAACAATGTGGTTTCGAAAATATTCGTGGCATTAAATTAAACATGTTCGTTGGCCACGTCTTTCAGTACAGATAATTTAGTTCCATGATGACCACCGGCAGTGGACTTCGACATCAGCTCAACTACTTAAGGCAGAACTCCAACAACGTGAATGAGAATTACTATCGAATACATTCCAAAAACACACAAACACTAGAAAATCACATAATTTGTGTGTCTCCGATTGTTGCACCAACGAATGGGTTGTTGATGCAGTGTTCCATCCCAAACTTCATCAATTTTAATAAATTTGGACAAAATGATATGGATTTGAATAAAAACAATGATTATAATCAGAAATTTATAGATTTTTTTATATTAATTAATGTTTTCCCATGTAAAAAATGAAAGAGAGTATTTTCGTTGCATCAACGAATATTGAATTGTTGTAGAAGCGAAACTACGAAAAGTACGAAAAACCGGTTTCATACAATAAACGTTCACATCGTTGCAGCAACGTGTCGGATTGTTGTGGAAACGTAATATTTCGTTGCTCCAACGAAATGGCAATAACGAATCTGATTCGTTGATGTAACGAACGATTTTTCTTTCAGTGTACTTGACATTATCTTGTGCCACATTCAAATCTTTATATCCACGAAACGCAAATGTTTGATAATTTAAAAACCTTTTAACCGACATGAAAACGCCGGTTTACCAAGTTTGTCGAAATTTTATTTTTTAACATTTTGTCATATTTCAACCCCTAAACGATTTTCAAGGGATAAAAACGAAAGAAATTGATAAAAATGGGAGAAACTAAACGGCTAAATAGCAGCAACCAAATGAGAGCAAAAACAATATTTTGTTTTTGTACACAATAATGAACCGTTCGTCAGTAAAGATGTTATTTAGTTCTGTAAACACAAATAAATCAAAAACGATTTTTTCAAATTTAATTTTTGACTTGAACTGGGACATTGTCCTGGCTCAAGACCATTTTGCATCTGTATTTAATAGAATGCAAATTTATTTGCAAATGGCATGATGTCTGCAGCCAAGTACTAAATGTCACCCAGTGTGTGCATTTTTCTCACTTTTGAGAAGTTCTTTTAACCAACTTCCAAAAAAGTCGATAAAATATAACATTTTACGAATAGCAATTTCACAAGTGAATGAGGTTACAGAGGTGAGGTGTACGCTTTGCACCCAGAAGGTCTCGGGTTACTTTTATAAATAAACAATGTTTAATTTTGTAAATTTTAACAATTTAATTTCTGTACTTCATGTACTTCAAATATTTAATTTTTATACCCTACACCACAGAGAATAATGTCTTTGTGCATTTGTTTGTAGCACCCAAAAGGAAACGAGATAGACCCATCGTTTATTATATCGATCGACTTAGAATCATTTTTTGAGTCGATTTAGCAATTGTTGTTAGAACTAAATGTGCAAACCAAGTTTTATGGGATAAGGACGAACGCTATTTAATTTGAAGCAAATCGGTTCAGATTTAGATATAGCTCCCATACAAATGTCTCCTCCGATTTGACTCTTTCCGCTCTAGAAACCACAAACTTTGACAGATTTTCTTCAAATTTGGCAAAACAGCTTATATATCAACTAAAAACAGCTGTGGTAAAAATAGAATAGATCGGTTCAGATTTATATATATATATATATATACTCCATTACAAATTTCGCTACTGAATTGATTAGTTCCGCTAGAAATTGCATTTTTGAACAGATTTTATTCTAATTCGGCACATGAGCTAATGTTTCAAATGGAAATTACTATAGCGAAAGTGGGCCACATCGGTTCAGATTATATATAGCTCCCGATTTGATTCTTTCCGCTCTAGAAACCACATATTTAACACTCCATAAAACCTTAGAAAACATTTGTATATATCTCCCAATCTAAGTTTGTGTTCAAATTTTCTTACACATACAGATAGAAGTATGAAATTTGTAGTATATTCTCCTCTTAAAGCTGCATCGTATATCACCCGGTTCAAATGTAGTGACCTTTTTATATCCTACACCATAGGGTATAATAGGCCTGTTCGATTGGGCTTACTAGCTTTGATAAGGTGGCAACGTTGCTACCCATTAGTTTTTCTTAAATGGATTAAAAGGGAAAATCTGGCAACACAACAAAGAGAGTAGCAAGCTACTTTCTTGTTAAACGAGTAAATTCCATACAAAAATTAAGCTAGTAAGCCCAATCGAAGAGGCCTAATGACTATGTGTAGGGTATCATATAGTTGGCCAGGCCCGACTTTAACCCTCCTTACTTGTTATTTATGACACTGTCCAACATCATTTTTGGAACTATAATTCTAAAAGGGCATGAGCGGGTCAAAGTTTTAATTTTTTGGTCGAAGGTAGCATTATACTAAGCAAAAACGTTTATATATATATATATAGTATATATATATATGTGTGTAAGAATTTGGAAAAAATACTTTTACATTATGTATCTACTCAATTAGAGACCGAATTTCGTGTTTCTAGCTGTTGTCGTTTAATATGTACCATTTTTATCCCTTTTGGACCCACTTACCCCCTACGAATAAAAATCTCTTTATGGTGCACATTCTTGTTGAAGGGGGAATGCGCATACCCAATATCAAGTAAGTACAAGCTGACATTTGAAAAATATGCTTAAAAACTCTAAAATATTAGAGGTTATTATGGGACTAAAAATAGTCCTTGCGGGGGAAAAAACTATAAGACACATTTTTGGAAAATTTGGACGTCCTAGCTCCTTTCATCGTGATATTGGTACGTGCAGCTAAGTAAAAAATTACATCATAAATATGTAAATAAATTTACATTGCATAAAATATAGGTGTAAAATAGTCTTGCGTCGGGGCTTCCATATTAGTTCGTGTGGAATTTGACATCAGTAACTTCTGGTTAACTCTAACAAGACCTCGGTTTTTTGCTTATTTTTTTTTTGATCCGATTTGAAATCAACTTTGCATTTAGAAGTTTTATCATCCAATTATAAAATATTTGAGAGCATGGGGAAAATAAGAAAAACAAATGCAAAAAAATGCAAAACAATTATGCCAAAGATATGTAAAAAATTCGAGGTCTATTTTACTAATTCGTTTTCTATATTTATTTTTGACAAATTTAAAAACCGATCTTAGTTTTTGGGTAAATGTTTTTATCAACATTTTCTCTCAACATATTTAAAGTGCAATAGTTTCCGCTGTCATCGATTCGTTGAGTTGTCAATTACAAAATTTAATTTGTGTGCCTGGCAGAGAATAAAAATGGCATATGTTTTTCTTTTATTTTTCTTGTAGCCCGACATTACATTTGCACCATCATAGACTATTGGAATATACTCCATCTTATTTTCTTTCTCAGAAAATCAAAGTAATTTATGTAAATAATCGGCATCTCTACTTACAGAACAATCGTTCATAAGAATCGTTGTTCTACTTCAGAATTGATTGAAAATCTTATAGTAATTACCAAGCCACATGGCCTCGTCCACCTTCAATGAGAAATGTCCGCACGATTTTTAAATTATGGGTTTGATTAAAATAGAAATTTGTCTTTTCCATCTATAAAATCCTTACATCAAAATTACGTTTTACTCTCTGGTGTCAAAATTGCGACATAAGAAACAAAACGCTTTTTCCACTACAGCACTGTAGTCTGGTCATTCATATTCTTCATAATAGTTTTTTGAAAATGACGTACTTTTCGTAGTTTCGTTCCTGCAGCAATTCATTTTTTACAGTAAACATTAATTAATAAAAAAATCTATAAATTTCTGATTCTAATCATTGTTTTTATACAAATCCATATTATTTTGTCAACATTTATTAAAATTAATAGGGTTTGGAATGGGACACTTTGCCTCAACAACTCATTCGTTGCAGCAACGAATCAGAGTTGTTGCACCAATGAATTAGAGTGGTTGCAGCAACAAAATAGCATTGTTGCAGCAGTGGAACAACATTGTTGCAGCAAGGAATCAGCATTGTTGCAGCAACGAAAGAACAATGTTGTTGAATCGAAACAATTGTTGCAGCATCGAACATAATCGTTGCGGAACTACAATTTCCATTAAGTCAAGATTGTTGCATCAACGAAACTTTGTTCGTTGCAGCAACGATCGACCGACGTTGGTTGCCTTTCAATGACCAATTATTTGTTATTTTGAAAATAATTTATTTAATTTTAATTTATGACTGAATAAATGCATATGTTTGTGTTTTTAAAAGAAAAGAGTTTAAACAAGTTTCAACTTTAATTTAAAATAGATGGAAATATCGAGAGTATCGAGTACTCAATTGAAAAGTAGCGGGTAGTAGAGTAGTCAAAAGTAGTCATATTTTACAACTCTACACTAGATATTGAGTTACATATTTAAAATTTTTTATGCTTTGTATTTATTATCGGGATCACAATGAAAAGTAAAAAATTAATTCATATTAAAATCGTCATACCACTATGTAGTGTGCAGTGAAGTAATAAATGTCATCATGCCATTTGAAAATAAATTTGCATTCTATAAACTATAAAATGGTTTTGAGCCACGACAATATCCCAGTTCAAATGGAATAAGAATTGTAATAATTCTTATTCCATTTGATCTGATAAATAAATATATTACATAAAAAAGAATCCAACAACATTCATTTAAAGCAAAAATATTTAGTTAACAATCAATCAATTAAACAATGTCAAAGTAATCAAAATAATTTTAAACAAGAATTTGCATTTATACTTACAGACAGGCCCGTGCGCAGGATTTTCCCCTGGGGGGGGGGTTTTCATCTACACTCATTAAAAAAGTTAACCCTATAATGAGTTAAAATTAACTAAAATTTTGGAAACCAAGTACATTTTTACAAATTTATAAGAATTTTGCTGAAATTTTCCTAAATTTAAGTAAATTTTCCCTAAAACCAAGTAATTTTTTACTAAATTTAAGCAAAATTTTCCTAAAACTAAGTAAATGTGTACTCAAATCAAGTAAATATTTACTTAAACTGAGGACAATTTTGCAAGAAAATTTTACTTAATACAAGGAAAAAAGTAAACTTAAAATAAGTACAATTTAACTAAAAAAATCATACAAATGGTTTTGCTTCAGAGTATGCAAAACTGATACAAAAAATGACAACAAAAGTTTCATGATACCTCTGCCATAAAGAGTTGAGCTATTACTCCATGATCGTTGAGAAGGCAAGATAGGCGCCTTAGCAGTGGTAGTTTAGAATAATTCATAAAGTAGTTAAGAAATAAGTCTCTACAAACGAACGAGAATTGCTTCTTAGATGTTTCGTATAAGTTCATTAATACTTAAATGTATGAAGAACTCGGCATAAATTTCAGTAAACATTTTAAATTCATTTTAGGAAAAAACTCATTTTTAAGTTAAAATTTCCTAAATGGAATTTTTTCCATACAAAAAATTTCAGATTTTTTTCTCACTTAAAACCTTGAAAATATTCTTTCACATAAGTTTGAATTTACTCAATTGTAAGAATTTTTTATTAGATCCAAAGAAATGTTTTTAAGTAAATCTACAACCCTATTTCTAGTAAATGAACTATTTACTATGGCTTTGAAAGAAAGAAACTTTACTCATACTTAGTTAATTTTCCAACTTTTTAAGAAATTTTTACTGGAGCGTTTGGAAACCACTCATATTTTATTGCCAGGATCTTCGAGAAATATTTTGATACATTCCTCCGACAGACATTGTCGGCAAAATTGAATTTCAGTAATCCATCTATCAGTACACTCAAAGGAATATGTCAGTAAAATAAAGCAGAAAGTCTACTGAAAGATCAGATTTTCTGCTGTTAAAAAAGAGACAGCAGATTTGTATCTGCTGAGATGGTAAACAGCTGTTTGCTGTTTTTAGCAATATATATGATACGCATATTGTCCCAAGCTAATATAAAAGAAAATTCGAGTTAACCTCGCTTATGAACGCTTAATTTTTTTTATATTTTAATTAACAACAGCCAATTTTAGCAGACTGTAAACTCTTTAGCAGTGTGAATGGTGATGTAAGTTTACATAAAACTGCTGTTATGCCAAAAAAACAGCTGTAATAGCAGAAAAGTGTCTGTTGATAGGCAGCAGACAATCGCTGCTTTTATTAACATTAACTTTCTTAAATAGTTGCTTGAAATTACATACATACATTTCGAGGGCTTATATTCATAAGTGGCTATGAACAAAACCATAACTTTTCAGGAGAGCGAAAAAACTGATTTTCTCCTTAATTTAAAGAGAAATTATTAATCGTTCTTTCACAGTTTTATCTAAAAAGGATTACTACTTGCTACGATTAAAATGTTTTCGAAATTTCCTATTATTGGCGGTTTCATGGTTCATAGCCACTTTTGTATGTTTAAAATTGAGCATTATGAATGTTGAAATAAGAATAAGATTTATTGTAAACTCCATAACTTTTTTCTTGAAATCTTGGCAATGTTGTATAGAAACTCATTTTCTGTGATGTACACATCGAATTTAAAGATTCCAGCTTCATCCGTCAGATTGGTCGCTTGTAACGTATATGTAGCCAGTCGCGAAAATCGTTGCAATTGATGAAAAATCCAAAATTCGCCGTTGCAATGCCTTATAATTTAACTTTCTTCATTCATAATTCTGAAAATTTTCATACACAAATATTCCCCATGAATCAGCAATCACATGCCAAAGAAATATTTTGGTATTCTCAATATAATAAAAAGTAAAAATGGCTTTAGAAAAAAATCTTTTCTTATATGAGAGATGACATCCAAATCTGAGAATAGTATATTTTGAATATAAGCCATCGATAAATATTTTGAAGAAATATTACACAAAAAACGATAAAATTCCTCGGCAATAAAACCTTCATTCCCGCATTTTTCTATGATAAATGCAGAAAATTGGATGTTTACTCAAAATCTTTATACGTATATTCCGATTAAATAAAAAATATTTGGAAATGTTTCTTCATTTTTATAATCTTAAATATGTATAAATTCGAATAACAAATACAGTTTTTTGTATGCAAGAAGAAACAACTAGAAATTTTAATTCCAAAAACCAAATAATTGTTATTTTAGAGTTCGTTTTCCTACGTAGATCCAAGTTACTGAATTTGCTGTTTCTCTTTTGAATAATACTTGTACATTAGGGCGTACCTCAAAAAAAAAGTTCGCCGTACACCTTCGAATATGAAGTATTATTGAAAGGTAGTTTCAAAAAAAAAAATTTTTATTTTTTTATGCCGAACGTAGGGGTCGCGCTTTTACATTTTTCTATATAACTTGTATTTATAAACGGATTTTAAAGTGTGATACATCGATGTTTTTGTCTCGACGAGGCCGATTTTTTTGTCTTTGAAGTCATTGAGCTCAAGCACCCCCTTCTGGTACTTACCCATCATTTCTCAGTTGCTACTACCCTAATGTACCACTCTAATAATCGAAAATTAAAGCTCGCATAAAATCATGAATCATGTTTGAGCTCAATGACTTCAAAGACAAAAAAATCGGACAAAAACATCGATGTATCACACTTTAAAATCCGTTTATAAATGCAGAAGTTATATAGAAAAATGTAAAAGCGCGACCCCTACGTTCGGCATAAAAAAATAAAAAAAATTTTTTTGAAACTACCTTTCAATAATACTTCATATTCGAAGGTGTACGGCGAACTTTTTTTTTTTTACTTGTAACCTGGTACGCTCTATTGTACATATGTAACAAAAAAATACTAACTCTGAAAAATATTTGACATAAGTAATAAATATAACAAAAATTTTAGTAAGTTAAAACTCATTTCTTATTGTTTCGCAATTTTAAAGTAGATTTTAAAATACACGCAGAGAAAAAATGCATTTCGTAGAAACGAAATTTTAAACACGTGAACATCGTTTCTTCGTTTGTCGAAATGGATTTGTATTATAATTGCAAACTCCCAAAACATTGGAAGTAACAGAAACCGTTGTTGTTGCATCTGTGATGAAAATATGACACATCGGTTCAGATTTAGATACAGCTCCATAAAAATGTCCAATCGCAAATGTTACATCTTAGCGCTCTACACGCATCAAGCAAATTATTTGCTTTTATTAAGAATATTTTAGATTTCATTATGATATCATAGGGATTCTTATCTACACTTTTTTAAAATTACTAAACGATTTTGTTATTGAATTTCCAAACTTTTTTTGCAGTACACAATTAAAAGTTCAAAAGATATAGCTCTAGTCGAATGTCAAGAAGAGGTATCGGTTAATAAAAATGAAAATTTTCCGAACAATTTGGTGTCCATTAGCGAAATTAGCACTACACAATCTTGATATTGGCACAATTTGTTTAGTTTGTCTATATTTGTCATAACCTTTGTCCGAAATTCAAGAAAGTGTCCACGATTTTTTATGTAATTTTCGTGTTTCCACGATTCTACTGCAAAATTGAAATTACCATTTCAGACGAGTTATTTTAAAAAGACCTTAAAATTCTATATTTTATTGCTTCAGAAAGTCTAGAAGGTTTTAAAAAGTATATGTTCGAAACCTCTCTGGGGGGGTTTGAACCCCCAAAACTCCCCCTGCGCACGGCCCTGCTTACAGAACAATCTACGAAACGAAGGAATCGTTCTTTTACTTCTAAATTGATTGCAAATCTTATAGTAATTTAATGAACCTGGCATCGCCCCAAATCAACATTAAATTATATTTTCCTTCTAGCAAATCCTGACATTTCATTTTCTTCTCGATTCTCTCTGGGACCAAAATTGCGACATACGAAACAATGTGATTTTTTCCATGCTTTATATAAGGTTACTTTCTATATATGTTTGTGTGCCACAAAATTTGAAATCAATTTTTGAAAGTTTTTTTCTCAACCAATTTTGCTCAAATTTTGCACACTTAATCATTTTCGATGACAATACAAGGAAATGGAAAAATTTGACCAATTGGACAATGGGGCGTGGTACCTCCCATACAAACCACAAATTAAAAATCTATTATTTCTGCTCCTGATAACGGTATTTAAACAAAATTTGGTACGTCGGTTTGGTGTGCATGTTGTAAGTGCTGCTGCAAATATGGGCGGGATTGTACAAAGGGGCGTGGTACCTCCCATACAAACCACAAATTAAAAATCTATTATTTCTGCTCCTGATAACGGTATTTGAACAAAATTTGGTACGTCGGTTTGGTGTGGATTTTTTAAGTGCTGCTGCAAATAAGGGCGGGATTGTACAAAGGGGCGTGGTACCTCCCATACAA
This sequence comes from Polietes domitor, assembly GCA_947397865.1. Taxonomy (NCBI): domain Eukaryota; kingdom Metazoa; phylum Arthropoda; class Insecta; order Diptera; family Muscidae; genus Polietes; species Polietes domitor. The sequence goes on along the minus strand of OX377619.1, from coordinate 117,067,160 downwards.
ACCACAAATTAAAAATCTATTATTTCTGCTCCTGATAACGGTATTTGAACAAAATTTGGTACGTCGGTTTGGTGTGGATTTTTTAAGTGCTGCTGCAAATATGGGCGGGATTGTACAAAGGGGCGTGGTACCTCCCATACAAACCACAAATTAAAAATCTATTATTTCTGCTCCTGATAACGCAGTAATTTTTCCTTCTACAAAAGATAACTAAAAAAGAATTTCTAGGCCCAATAGAATTCTGCTTGCATAAAGCATGGATTTGAAAAAAATTTTTTTTTGATTTACTAGTTCACTTCTGTTAGTTTAATAAAATAAGAATACATGTATACGTGTGGATTTAGGTTGGACCGTTAAATAGCCCATAGGGGTGTTTATACACAAAGACTTATTGTTCAACTTGAAAGTAGATAATGCCGAAAACTTCAAAATTTAAGCATTTTCTGATAAAAAAAGAGTTTCTCACTTTGTTTTAGCAACCCTAATATTGGAATCGATAAATTTAAAAAAATCTGAATTCAATTCCTGGGGGGCTAAAAAAGTTCCCAGCCACCCCTTCCTACGCCTATGGTCAGACAAAGCCTGTCGACTTTGCATAGAAGAGCGGAACCATATTACGACAATTGTAGTATTTTTTTGCACTTTACGATATCTGTTTACTATTTCGAGCTATAAGCACACTTATGCGAACTGTTTTAAATTTTTGGGGGTATTTTAAACATCAAGGTTCTAACATAAAATTCAACTGTATTGGCGCATTGAATAAATCCCTTCAATAAGAATGGACCTGACTGCTTCAAAATCACGTTCGATCAAGTTTTTTAAATATCGATCTAATTTTTGAAGTCTAAGACGGATATACCAAATATTTTATGTTTTAAATAAATGCAAAAATTAGTAACCAAAACCATGTATAGGCTATGGAAGTGATGTATGGGCCGCCCTGATACATAACAAAAAGTCGAACTCAGTTCCCACAAAACCAAAAACTATCCAAAACTCTTTAGAATTTGTCATATACTGTTTCTACTAGAGAAATCAAACAGATGGCCGGTTAATCGGCTTTTTATCTTTTTTATCTCACAACCGTCTCCGTCTCAAAATTGTTATTTTTTGGTTAACCCAGTTATTTCAAGTCCCATAACACTAAATTACAATGTTACCCTCCATCACCCACTACAAGTTTTTGAATACCAAGCCTGGATTTATTGACAATAGCAAAGAACGGAATTGCTATTTTATGACCCTCTTTGACTTTGTTCCTAGATGATGTGGCAAATTTAACCAAAATCTGTGATATGTTGCTTCTAGAGCGCTGGTGGTTCTAATCCGTATGAAAGTATTGTGACAAAATATATATCTTTATTTAATCACATTTTATCGCTGTTCATTTCACATTTAAACCCTAAACCGGTAATTTTATTCGGTATAAACCGAAAACCGGTTTACTAAAGTTCCTTATTTGCGAACAAAGCGTAACCTCTGATTACTCTAGTTTCTACAAAAAATAACTAAAGGCTTTGGAATTTATTTACAACTTTAAGGGCCATTTTCTCATAGATTAAAGTGTCTATTGGCTTACAGGGACATTAGTTTCATTCAACACCATACTCGCACACTTGTCTGAGACAATTATCATCGGCAATGATGTGGTAAATCAGCTGTTTAATTATTTACATCGAAAATGATTCAAAAAGCGACGATAGAAACATGCTTCACAGGAGGTGAAACACCTAGGCTTATGAGAAGCACCAGTCTGTGTTAGGAACTATATAGCCCGAAACAGCAACTGCATCTGCAAAAAAAATAAAGGCTAAATACAAATTGATTGAAAAAATTTTTAATTACAGTTCCAGTTTTTCGATTTGATAAACGCCTAACCGGCGAAAAATTGCCGGTTAGCGTTTAACCTCTAAACAGATATTGTGAAAATGAAATTGTGGTTATCGGGAGTATATCGTTACGATAAATTTTAACCGGAATATGAGAAAATGGCCCTAAACTCGATTTCGACTGCCGTCGCTATATTGTGCAATGTGGGCATGGTATGTTGCACGACTGGAACAAGAGAGTGCAAGTCGACTGGAGCACTTCACATGTTAAGATTGATGACGTGCATATTCTAATTTCGTCTCCTTGTTATACGTTGTAAATCCAGGGCCACTTCTAACAAGGTTCCCACCAATGACAACGGGAATTTAGAGAATGACGGCAACCCTACATTACACAGCCACACACAGATACGACGACGACGACGCAGAGTCACCTACAACATGCATCCATGTTGTGTCACAGTAGGTGGTAAATGTTCTCAAATCATTGCAATGAATCTAGGAGACGTATGGCGAAAGACAACGCAAGAGTGAAGGACGACCGTAAGATGCAAAACAAACAGGCGGCCCCAAAAAATGGGAAAAGTAACTGGTGAAACAGAACTAAACTTTTGGGAGTTTGCCAAGCGACCGACATACTTACGGATCATACTGAGGACCCCACCCTTAGAGACTTGTCGACAGACAGAAATGAGTTTCCTGAGTTTGATGTTGCGCGTGTGGGGGGCAGGTGGGTGGTCCTGGAGGCGGTGGCAGCGGCAGTGTTATGACATGTCTTTGTGGTGTATTCATTGTGGTTCATTCGTTCGTTCACTCGCTCGCTCGTTCATTCGTCTGCCCCTACATACATTCGAATCATGCGACTAATGTAATATCCTGCACAAGCCATAAACATTGTTGTTTTGCAACTACATACGAGGACGATACGTACGCTGCGCCACCACAGTACTCACATGTTTATGCCGTTGGTGCCGATGATGTTCTTGTTGCCGTTTTTGTTGTTATTCCTGTGGATGATGGCGGTAATAATCTGGTTGTTTGCTTTTTCAAGGAATCATGTTTTTTGTTGGCGTTCCCTCGCATCGCGTCGTTGGCATTCCACGCCAGCCAGCCAGCCAGCCATCCATCCATCCATCCTTCTATCCAGCCATGCAGTCATTCCATCCTTTCAGTCATACACATACAGTGAAACCTTTCAACAGTGGACAGTCGTTGGAGTTTAAGCTTCATAAAGAATTTTGGAATCAAGGCTTTTAAATCCAGGACACTACTACTTTTCTATTATTTTCGCAAGGTTTGACGTGAGATTCAGCATAATATGGAATATTTCGAGAAGAATTATGTTCTATTCTAGCTATTTGTAACTTGCGTTGCTCGGATTTCATGTTAACTTTATTCTAATAAATTGTGGCATTGAGATGTCCAGCACGACCTGTTTGGTTAGTTATTATAAATTAGTTCATTTGTTGTTATTACTCAAAGAACTAAACGGTATCATAGATTATATTACCTTCTGCTCCTTGTAGTCCAAATTTCTTGTAAATAATTGCCTTGTATGGTAACTGGTCCATCCGTCTATTGGCCGCTAATAAGAATCTTATCTGTGTTTACAACGATCATGTATCAAACAACAAAGCATTTCGATTATCCCATAGACGTTCTAAAGGCTTTAATTTTACCTACGTACATATGTTATGGCTAGACTAGTCAAGGTTTGTGGCAAGGTACCAAACAGACTGTTTTAAATCAATCAGTATTTTATTCGCTTTTTCGAAATATGAAATCTTTTTAAAACAGGCAATGCTTTTGTTGACTCGCCAGAAAGTATTTTTCTAATTTTATTGGACAAAGGGAACGCACTAGAGAATGATATTGTACATTCGACAGATGTAGCATTACTTATTAATAAAACATTACATATCGTTGTTAAATTCGAAGTTTCATTTTTTGTAGCTTCGAAAGCCTAAATTTATATTTGGACTTAGCGATATAGCCACTTTTCTAATACAGAGATTTAGATTATATTTTTATTTATTAGTAAATTGTATACAACACATGTACCATTTCTCCACAGAACATTAACATAACAGGAGAAAAATTTGTCCGACTTAATTCATAAAAATTTTAAAAATTCTAAAATTGATTATATATAATACTAGCTGAACCCCCGCCCGCTTCGCCAGACAGAAAAACAAACGGAAATAAAAATCATATCATTTTTTCTTGTGATCAGTATTATATGTACCACTTATAATCAAGGTATTTCCCTGAGATACAAAAGAAATGGCGAATAAAGGAAGAAATGTCAAAAATCAAATTGATTTTAGGTTGAGTGTGATTCTCCTCCTTTCCATTACCAAAACAAAAAACTTCCTACGTAAGAAGAACTTACTTAATCGAATAGCTGGAATTCGAATGTACTACTTTCAAAACACATAGAAAGTCAATCAATTAATCAAACAACACAAAAATCCGTTTCTTGACTTAAGTCGGCTTTTGGCGATATTTTTTTTTTGTAATCTTTCTTTGCTATTATGCTAAGAAAATCCAAAGAAAATGAGTAATTTTACAAAATTTAAATCAAAAATTCCCCATCTTTCAAATCCCGCCCATTTGTATAACAATATAGGAATCTCGGTGTCGAATATACTCTAAAACAGGTTTTAATTACGTCTGGCAGGGTCACTGATACTTTCCGCCCAGCTCGGTGTCGAATATACTCTAAAACCGGTTTTAATTTCATATGGGAAGGGCCATGCCCACTTTCCGCCCAAATTTGCACAGCTATTTACACTGGATCTATTCAGACAATTTTTCAGCACTCTAGGTTTTATAGAACTGATAATATTCAATAATAGGTTTTAACTTCGTATGTGAAGTACCACGCCCACTTTCCAATACCGCAAATTTTTGACACAACTACCCATATTGATGCTAGATGTACTCGCACAAAATTTCAGTATTGTATCTGTCATAGAACTGAATATATTAGAAAATGGCTTATAACTTTGTATGGGAGGTGCCACACCCACTTTTCCAATACCGCCCATTTTGGCACAACTTAGCACACTGATGATAGATGCACTTACACAAAATTTCAGTATTGTATCTGTCATAGAATTGAATATATTCGAAAATGGGTTATAACTTCGTATGGGAGGTGCCACACCCACTTTACCAATACCACCCATTTTTTGCACAACTACGCACATTGCTGCTATATACACTTACATAACTTACACTTTCAGCACTCTAGGTGTCATAGAACTGACAATATTCAATGATAGGTTTTAACTTTGTGTGGGAGGTGCCACGCCCACTTTTCCAGAACCGCCCATTTTTGGCACAACTACGCACATTGATGCTAGATGCACTTACACAAAATTACAGCACTCTAGGTGTCATAGAACTGACAATATTCAATAATAGGTTTTAACTTTGTGTGGGAGGTGCCACGCCCACTTTTCCAGTACCGCCCATTTTTGGCACAACTACGCACATTGATGCTAGATGCACTTACATAAAATTTCAGCACTCTAGGTGTCATAGAACTGACAATATTCAATAACAGGTTTTAACTTTGTGTGGGAGGTGCCACGCCCACTTTTCCAATACCGTCCATTTTTGGCACAAATACGCACATTGATGCTTGCATAAAATTTCAGCACTCTAGGTGTCATAGAACTGACAATATTCGATAATAGGTTTTAACTTCGTATGGGAGGTGCCACGCCCACTTTTCCAATACCGCCCCTTTTTGGCACAACTATGCGAATTGATGCTAGATGCACTTACATAAAATTTCAGCACTCTAGGTGTCATAGAACTGACAATATTCAATAATAGGTTTTAACTTCGTATGGGAGGTGCCACGCCCACTTTTCCAATACCGCCCATTTTTGGCACAACTATGCGAATTGATGCTAGATGCACTTACATAAAATTTCAGCACTCTAGGTGTCATAGAACTGACAATATTCAATAATAGGTTTTAACTTCGTATGGGAGGTGCCACGCCCACTTTTCCAATACCGCCCATTTTTGGCACAACTATGCGAATTGATGCTAGATGCACTTACACAAAATTTCAGCACTCTAGGTGTCATAGAACTGACAATATTCAATAATAGGTTTTAACTTCGTATGGGAGGTGCCACGCCCACTTTTCCAATACCGCCCCTTTTTGGCACAACTATGCGAATTGATGCTAGATGCACTTACACAAAATTTCAGCACTCTAGGTGTCATAGAACTGACAATATTCAATAATAGGTTTTAACTTCGTATGGGAGGTGCCACGCCCACTTTTCCAATACCGCCCATTTTTGGCACAACTATGCGAATTGATGCTAGATGCACTTACACAAAATTTCAGCACTCTAGGTGTCATAGAACTGACAATATTCAATAATAGGTTTTAACTTCGTATGGGAGATGCCACGCCCACTTTTCCAATACCGCCCATTTTTGGCACAGCTATGCGAATTGATGCTAGATGCACTTACACAAAATTTCAGCACTCTAGGTGTCATAGAACTGACAATATTCAATAATAGGTTTTAACTTCGTATGGGAGGTGCCACGCCCACTTTTCCAATACCGCCCATTTTTGGCACAACTATGCACATTAATGCTAGATGCACTTACACATAATTACAGCACTCTAGGTGTCATAGAACTGACAATATTCGATAATAGGTTTTAACTTCGTATGGGAGGTGCCACGCCCACTTTTCCAATACCGCCCCTTTTTGGCACAACTATGCGAATTGATGCTAGATGCACTTACACAAAATTTCAGCACTCTAGGTGTCATAGAACTGACAATATTCAATAATAGGTTTTAACTTCGTATGGGAGATGCCACGCCCACTTTTCCAATACCGCCCATTTTTGGCACAACTATGCGAATTGATGCTAGATGCACTTACACAAAATTTCAGCACTCTAGGTGTCATAGAACTGACAATATTCAATAATAGGTTTTAACTTCGTATGGGAGGTGCCACGCCCACTTTTCCAATACCGCCCATTTTTGGCACAACTATGCACATTGATGCTAGATGCACTTACACATAATTACAGCACTCTAGGTGTCATAGAACTGACAATATTCGATAATAGGTTTTAACTTCGTATGGGAGGTGCCACGCCCACTTTTCCAATACCGCCCCTTTTTGGCACAACTATGCGAATTGATGCTAGATGCACTTACACAAAATTTCAGCACTCTAGGTGTCATAGAACTGACAATATTCAATAATAGGTTTTAACTTCGTATGGGAGGTGCCACGCCCACTTTTCCAATACCGCCCCTTTTTGGCACAACTATGCGAATTGATGCTAGATGCACTTACACATAATTACAGCACTCTAGGTGTCATAGAACTGACAATATTCGATAATAGGTTTTAACTTCGTATGGGAGGTGCCACGCCCACTTTTCCAATACCGCCCCTTTTTGGCACAACTATGCGAATTGATGCTAGATGCACTTACACAAAATTTCAGCACTCTAGGTGTCATAGAACTGACAATATTCAATAATAGGTTTTAACTTCGTATGGGAGGTGCCACGCCCACTTTTCCAATACCGCCCCTTTTTGGCACAACTATGCGAATTGATGCTAGATGCACTTACACAAAATTTCAGCACTCTAGGTGTCATAGAACTGACAATATTCAATAATAGGTTTTAACTTCGTATGGGAGGTGCCACGCCCACTTTTCCAATACCGCCCATTTTTGGCACAACTATGCGAATTGATGCTAGATGCACTTACACAAAATTTCAGCATTCTAGGTGTCATAGAACTGACAATATTCAATAATAGGTTTTAACTTCGTATGGGAGGTGCCACGCCCCTTTGTCCAATTGGTAAAATTTTTCCATTTCCTTGTATTGTCATCGAAAATGATTAAGTGTGCAAAATTTGAGCAAAATTGGTTGAGAAAAAAGCTTTCAAAAATTGATTTCAAATTTTGTGGCACACAAACATATATAGAAAGTAACCTTATATTTATAAAGCATGGAAAAATAGATAAGCGTTCCTTTTATAAAGAGTGATTTTTTTGAGGTTAGGATTTTCATGCATTAGTATTTGACAGATCACGTGGGATTTCAGACATGGTGTCAAAGAGAAAGATGCTCAGTATGCTTTGACATTTCATCATAAATCGTCTTACAAACGAACAACGCTTGCAAATTATTGAATTTTATTATCAAAATGCGTGCTCTGTTAAGAAAGTTCATTGCGCGCTTCCATTTTATGGTCAGTTTAATCGACCCACTGAAGCGGCTATTCGGGCTATTGTGACTAAATTTCGCACAAATTTACATTGTTGGACATTAAACCACCAACACGCTTACGTAGAGTGCGAACTGAAGAAAATATCGCAGCTGTATCGGCCAGTGTTAATGATGACCACCAATTTTCGATTCGTCGCCGTTCGCACCAATTGGGTCTCTGTTACTCAAAAACGTGGAAATGCCAAAATTGGACTAAGCGGATGGACCACCTAAGACGCAGCCGCGGTCAACATTTAAATGAAATTATCTTCAAAAAGTAAATGTCATGGACCAATCTAACGTTTCAAATAAAGAACCGATGAGATTTTGCAAATTTTATGCGTTTTTCTTTTAAAAAAAAGTTATCAAGCTCTTAAAAAATCACCCTTTATTACCTTGGGACAATATGCGTGTCATTAAAAAGACAATCGCAATATCTTTCCGTGGTAATAAATAATAACATTGGCGTAGGAGGGATATTCTTCTGGGGTGGGCTATAGCCCCCCAACTTCTTTTTTGTTAAAAAGTCAAATAAATATTTATAGCCGCACGGATAATAGGGCTGTTCTTTAAGATGGGATAACTAAGCTGCGATAACAAAAATCTAAATAAAATGTTAAAATTTCCGTCAACAGCAATATCAATGGGTGTATGGAAACAAATTTTGAAAAAATAATTTTATGTTAAAAATTTCGGACTTAGCCTGGGTACTTATCCAATGTAAGTCAAATTTATGGTTATCGAGGCTAGGTCCAAAAAAGTCAACACTAAATATTTTTTTGAAAATATGTTTTTTTACAAATATTTATATTAAAAAAATAATATTTTAGTAACGTTCTTGTTATCGCAGCTTGTTATACTGGCTTAAAGAAAAACAAGGAGAAGCCATCTGTTCAAAGTTATTTAATTTCAGCATTTAATGGTATGTAAGCGCAATTATGATAATATAACTTGTATAATATGCATTTTATTTGTTATATTTTTAGGTATATGTTTTGGTTCTTTTCCAAGCCCAAGTGCAAAAACGTCCACTTGATTAAACAGAAAATGTTTAACATGCGAAAGACTGAAATAATAAAGAACATAAGGCGAAAACAGCTGTGGTGGTATAAGCTTGCTATCTGTATTATTTTCTCCGATGTCCATATATTTAATTTCTAGATATTAGTTGTTTTGTGTTTATGATGTTTGTAAATATTAATTTTGAAATATAAAAAACATAAAAATATGGAAAATTGCGTTTTTGTCTTCTAGGTGGTTATCTGGCGATATATCGTTTTTATCTTCGAAATTGTATCGTCTAGAAGAAAAATAATATTGCGGCAACTATCATATTCGTATTGCGGAAGTTACCTCAATTGGAGAAGTTTGTGCGGCCAGGGCGATACGAAAGCAATACATCCGGATGATAAATCGGCGATATTGCCAGATTATCATCCGTTAGAAATTTGGATGATATCGCCATAATATCACCTGGAAGATAAAAATGGGATATCGCCAGATAACCACCTAGAAGACAAAAACGCAATTTTCCATATTTTTATGTTTTTCATATTTCAAAATTAATAATTACATAAAGTGGTGAAGAAAGATATACAACAACATCATAAATGATAAGTAAACATAAAACAACTAAGAGTTAGAAAATAAATAGATGGACATCACTGCTGCTTTCGCCTGTTTCCTGTTAATCAAATGGACGTTTTTGCACTTGAGTTTGGAAAAGAACCAAAGCATATGCCTGAAAAGAAAACAAATAAAATGCATATAATACAAGCTATATTTTTCAAAATGCGCTTAAATACCTTTAAATGCAAACATTTTATAATTTTGAGTCGACGGCTTCTCCTTGGTTCCCATCCAAGTAAATTTGTTGACCAATCGGTCAGTTAAAAGCTTTTTGAGAGCGTGTCTTATCAAAGCTGCATGTAACTTTTCTAATTCGTTTTTGAAAACATTGCCTCTGTGAAATGCAAAAAAAATCTTAATGTCTGATAAAATACATACCCAAAAGATCTGCATCAATAATCAACTTACCAATTGGCTTATCATCACTTGCTACTGATTTCGTTTAGAACTTCAACTTGTAGCTTCTCTTTTACTTATAGCCTGCTAGTCCACTTTGCAATGCACCAACAAAATATGAAAACAAACACAGATTTCTAATGAAACATATATTTTCTTTTATTATTTCCGAAACATTCATACGAAAAATGACAACAAAATCAATATCGCCAATATTTTTTCAAAATGATACAAGGCTGATAAGAATTATTTTGATGATTTTCATCAAAATGATAAATGAAAGATATTACCGCAATATCTTCTTGGTGATATATCATCCAAATGTTTGTAGGGACAGTTAAAGAAATCACTACCATTAACGGATGTTCCTACAACGATTTGAAACATTAGGAGTGTTTACACATGAATATGTTTTGTATTTGCACAAAAACGAATGTAACCCTTATTTGCGTTTTCACGTTCAATTTAAAAACTCATATATTTTCTTTTTGTGTTGACAATGATTTTTACTTTTACCAACACTGAAAAATTAAGTACATAGTACTAGTACAAATAGTATTGTACTAATGTGGCTAATCTGGGGGAGGGGCTAAAATTTGTCTGGGGGTGGTTTAGCCCACCCCAGGACCACCCGTCCTACGCCAATGAATAATAAATTCTATTCAAAAGAAGTTTTATTAATATGTATATTTAAGTGGTCATACTCTTCTGTGCATATGCTTAAAGTTTTTTCTAAATATATTGCTAAAAACAGCAAACAGCTGTCTCTTTTTCAGCAGAAAATCTGAACTTTCAGTAGACTTTCTGCTTTCTTTCACTGACATATTCCTTTGAGTGTACTGATAAATGGATTACTGAAATGCAATTTTGCCGATGAATGTATCAAAATATTTCTCGAAGATCCTGATAATAAAATATGAATGGTGTCCAAACGCTCATGTAATCACACATAATCAAATTAACGTCATTTATCATTGCGCCATAGACTGACTTTATTTTTTTTAACCCCCTCCCAGGGGAAATCCTGCGTACGGCGTTGTACGTAGGGTCTTAAGTCACTCCTTCAATGCGTTACACTTTCTTCTATCCCAAATGATATATACCCCCTACTCTGTAGAGTGAGGGTATAATAAGTAATTTGTAAATAAATTTTCATTCTATAAAATATAGGGGCAAAATGGTCTTGAGGCAGGACAATGTCTCAGTTCAAATCAAATATTGATTACCGAGCAAAATCAAAAATTGGACTTAGCCTGGATAATTATCCAGCGTAAGTCAAATTTGTGGTTATCGAGGCTAAGTCGAAAGACGTCAATACAAAATATTTTTGTGACAATTTGTTTTGATACAAATGTTTTTATTGCGGTTGACGACAATGTGAAAAAAATAATTTTTATAAAGTTAAAGATTTTGTTGTCGCAGCTTTTTATTCCGGCTTAAAGAATAACAGTCATTTTAATTTCAACATTTTATTTGTTATATTCACTACAAATCAATTATATATGGTAAATTACCACAATCAAGGTGAAAGATTTTTATCACCTAGCTGACACATACCTAAAAAAAAGTGATATTTGTTAATTTATTTCGTTACTTTTTACAATGTTATAGTAATATTTTGATATAATTTAATATCAGAATTTTTGATATCTTTATGAATAAAGTCCGATAAACTGGTCTCATGACATACTAATATCTGTGCAGAATTCGTACAGGGGTTATATACAATTTTACTAATAAATTTAAAAAATATATCCATACAATCTGAAGTAACAACTATGTATTGAAAACAAGTAAGGAAAGGCTAAAGTCGGGCGCGGCCGACTATGTGATACACTCCACTTTCTATCGGAATACAATTCAATTCAGTAAAAAAGTGAAATCGGGAAAAAATTTTGTATGTTTCCTAATCACAGGCTAATATGACCTAGTCCAATTTGTCAAATCGAAAAGAATATTTGTATCGGGGCTATATCCAAACATGGAATAAAGTGACTAACTTTCACAATAAGTTCTGCCAGTTGAAGTATAACGTGTTATGCTCAATTTTAAGAAATTCTTTGAAAATACGCGGTTTCTGTGGGGGGGGGGGGGGGAAGTCAATCCGGGAGCGAAATTTATATGAGAGCTAGATGCAAATCTGAACCGATGTGACCCATTTTCACCATGGGTGTTTCTAGATATTTTGCAAGGTTTGAAGAAGATCTCTTAAAATATGTGGTTTTTAGAGCAAAAAAAGTTAAATCGGGAGCGAAATTTAAATGGGAGCTATATATAAATCTGAACCGATATGACTTATTTTTACCATAGGTGTTCCGAGTTTAAATATAAGATGTTTTGTCAATTTTGAAGAAAATCTGTTAAAATAGGTGGATTCTAGAGCGGAAAATTTCAAATTGGGAGAGAAATTTGTATGGGTGCTGTATATAAATCTGAACCGATGTGACCCATTTTTGACAAAGGTGTTTCCAGTTGAAGTATAAGATTTTTTGCGTATTTTTAAGAGGATCTGTCAAAATATGTGGTTCTTAGAGCAGAAAAAGTCAAATCGGGGGCGAAATTTTAATAGGAGCTATATATAAATCTGAACCGATCTGACCTATTTTCAGCATAGGTGTTCCTAGTTTTAATATAAGGTGTTTTGCCAAATCTGAAGACAATCTGATACAATATGTGGTTTCTAGAGCGGAAAAAGTCAAATCGGGAGCGAAATTTGTATGGGAGCTATATATAAATCTGAACCGATCTGACCTATTTTTACCACAGGTGTTTCTATGGTCTATCTCTCTTCCTTTTGGGTGTTACAAACAAATGCACAAAGACACAATACTCTCGTGGAGTGTATACAAATACAATATTGATACCTAAAAAAATAAATTTAGTTTTTTTGAAGCTACAGGAGAGGGAATAATTAAGATAATAAAACATATCTCCAATAAAATTGTAAATAGACTATATAATTATAAATAGTATATAAATGTATTGTCTGCTTTGAAAAATTTTATAATTGAAAAAACTCTTAATTTAAAAAAAAAATATGCCAATTTTTATTTTTTTTTAACCTTGGAAAAAAGTTCATTTAACTTTATTTTATTTTATAGATTAGGTTGGGTTGCCCGTCAGTTGTGGGCACAACCGACGAGTTCACTTGAAGCCAACTACATTCGTCTCATTGTGCTTCCGCAATTAGTATGGGAGCAAAGGATTTAGGAGGTAGAGTGAAGAAATGAATGATGAGTGAAGGGAAGGTGGGGTTATCTCATATTTTAGTCTGTATTTCCACTGATTCTTATAAACCAAGAGGATTTGTCCTCTTTGTCCTATCGTAGGAGGGATTTTTCATAAATCCTTTAAAACTTGATTTCAATAAGTTTTTTATGTGAAATTTTATTCGGAAAAAATAAGTTTTTATTTAGCAAACAATATGGTGACAATTTCCCGTCCTGTCCCAGGATCCCGGGAAATCGAAAAAACAATTTCCGTTTCCCGGAAATAAAAAGGACGGGAAAATTCAAACGTTAACTCACACAAAAAATAACATACATGTTAACAATGCAAGAACCCCTAATTTTGTAACGTTCCGAAAAAATGCATAAGCCAAAAAATGAGGGTGGTGCGGTGAGTGTCAGTGGGCACCGATGTGACGCACTTTCACTCTAGATGTTTCTGGTTGAAATTCAATATATTTTATGCATAATTTGACAGCATCGAGTAAAATTGGTATCATATCTATACAAATAAGGTGGAATTTGTATCGCTACAAACTATTTTCTATTTTTTGTTTTTGTCCCATCTATAATAAACGTAAACTTAGAATTTCTCGATTCTAGCTGCAATACTTATGTTGGTGCGATTTTTCGTTTCCTAAACTTTGACTAATTTTGTTTTTGTTTCCCGAAGATCTTATGTTTGGAACTCACAACAGCAGGAATACAAAGCGGACGTCCTACGTACTACACAACAGAAACAGTTTTCCCACGCTGACAAATGTAGTAATTGATACATACCAGTGAAGATGATGTTGATGTTTCCAAAAAATTCGAAGGAAAAACAGCGACGTTCCATTTTACATTATCGTTTTACAACGCTTCTCTTTACTTAATGTAGCTTTGATGACATTAAGATGTTCATGACAATAGATCCAGTATTAGGTCCGCCACAACGACTAACGACTCCTCCAAAACGAAATTCTCTCTGTACCAATAACATTGTTCGTGAGATAAATCTCTTTCAAACGTAGACTTGTAGGCGGGTCCACGCCCTTTGTCCAGTATATCTCATAGGATTTTTATCTTTATCTTTTATCTTTATCTTTACATTGTACACATTTCAAGGCACTCGGGCTATTGTTACGGCCACTATAACGATTTTTCAAAATGAAATGAAACCGACCAATTTTCCCATGGGTGTAGTTTACACTGTACCAAAAAGATCTGCATATCCCTTAGTAAGTTTGTAATACGGATGTCGACCAGCAATACACATAAATATATAATGAAAAAATTGATACTAGCTAATAATACCAATTAATGGAGAACTTATTATCGATCAAAAATTCGAAAAGCGATTCAAAATCGAGCAAAAATTGTGGTTTATAGAGCCGCTCAAAGTTCATTAATTTCTTCAGAACTCAAGAAAACACAAAAAGTGAAAAAAAAATTAAGATTCATGATTGAGTTACAGACAAACTATCTACCCAATTTTTACGCCTATTGCCTTGTTTGAAAGGTACGTAAGATAAAATTAAATAAAACAAAAATTGGTGATTTCCAAAACTTAGTTACCCAAAAATAGCATCAGTAAAAATACACTACATTTTGATCGTTTTTCAACGTTGGTGGAATAGAACTTAAAAGTTTTTATTAGTTTTGGAAGGCATTACTTTTAGGTGATTGAGTGCACAGTACTCTGCCGTATTCATTTAAAGTTGGCTGCCGATACTTGCCTATCGGACGATAAATGACTTCACTGACTCCATATTTGTGAAATAATTTAATACAGAAGATGGCTTTTCAAGGCCAAAATGTCCAAACTCTTTTTTTTAATTGAGCGCTGCGACATCAATTTCTTTCCGATGTTCATCATAAAGGCATCATATCAAATACTGACACCAAATACGAAAAAGTTTTCAGTTGTCACTATGAAAAACGAAAAAAATGCTATAAACGTCCAATAATTCGACCAATAAGTTACTCTAAGACAAGAATCAAAATTTATATTTAAAGTGCTTCCGAGGGTCTATTAATTATGTTGTATGTGTTGTGTCTGTTATGTTGTATGTGTTGTCATTTATTTTGGTTCAAGACCAATTTTGGGTTCTGCTGAAGACTTCAGTACAACCTTTGGTCTTCAACTAAAATAAATGACAACACAAAAAATTTTTAACAAAAATGCAACGTAAAAAAATTAGACGGGAAGGGAAAACCATGATTTTTGGAGGTGTTTAGCTCACAGATGACTTGAACCAGTGACGAAATATTTTGCAGATCATCATCAAACAATCCAAACTTTATTTTCATGGGGTGACTGGAAATTGTTTTTCCATTTGTATGGGCCCGCGACCCAGCCCAATGAATATATGTTTTGTTAGAGCAAAAATAAATGAATAATGATTAGTTCGGGTTGAAAAGAAAGAAACAGCACATTATACGTCTGCTGTTTTAAGGCTCCCAGTAAGTCTAGGATTGAATACCTAGTGTCATTTTACAGCTTATAATGTCTTCTTTGCAAGAAAATTTTAATTTTGTAAATGTGTTTCTAGTTTAAAAGTTATGATTTTTGCAACGAAAAAAGTCAAAAGGCCCCACTGTGAGACGGTTTGACCAAAGGACGAAATATGTTGCAGATCACCATTCAATAAACCAGAATTAATTTCTGGGGGTGACCGCGGTAATACTCGTCCTAGTACGTAATATGAGGCTGATGAACTTTGCGATTATAAGAAAAAAGTGAAATGTCCTTGTATTTCAAAGAGTCAAAAAATACGCATAATCTTTGAACTTCATGTCAAACTTATGACTTATTTTCTTATTTTTTATATATTTTATCTTATTTTATTTTCTACAAGATATCAGAATCGCAGAGTGGGGTAATTGGTCCAGAAATTATAGCTGTTTTTCAAAATAATTTCCTATTTCAGCAAGACATAATTTGTAGTTTTTACGGTGCTCACACCTGTTCTAAACAGATATTTTGGGAGTAATAGATGCAGGAAGAAAAGTTGATATATTATTAAAAAATCGAAAGATTTCAGTGAATCTGAATATGACATCAGAATTGACCTATTCCCAAGAACGAGTGTGCATTAGGGCGTACCTCAAAAAAAAAGTTCGCCCTACACCTTCGAATATGAAGTATTATTGAAAGGTAGTTTCAAAAAAAAAAAATTTTATTTTTTTATGCCGAACGTAGGGGTCGCGCTTTTACATTTTTCTATATAACTTGTATTTATAAACGGATTTTAAAGTGTGATACATCGATGTTTTTGTCTCGACGAGGCCGATTTTTTTGTCTTTGAAGTCATTGAGCTCAAGCACCCCCTTCTGGTACTTACCCATCATTTCTCAGTTGCTACTACCCTAATGTACCACTCTAATAATCGAAAATTAAAGCTCGCATAAAATCATGAATCATGTTTGAGCTCAATGACTTCAAAGACAAAAAAATCGGACAAAAACATCGATGTATCACACTTTAAAATCCGTTTATAAATGCAGAAGTTAAATAGAAAAATGTAAAAGCGCGACCCCTACGTTCGGCATAAAAAAATAAAAAAAATTTTTTTGAAACTACCTTTTAATAATACTTCATATTCGAAGGTGTACGGCGAACTTTTTTTTTTTTACTTGTAACCTGGTACGCTCTAGTGTGCATCTTGTGGAATTGCCCTATAATGAATAATTTCTCTTTGGAAAAACCCGAAAACCCGACATTACAGACAAACCGGGTTTTTGGTCACTCTACGTTGGATCAGTGAATCGCTTATGAGACAACAAGGAGCACTGGGTTTTACGTGCATTAAAATCTACTCTATTCACTCGACCCCATTCAGAAATGGCCAGCAAATCCTGGTTAAGTGACTCATCCATCAATCGCCTTTTGTCCTCAATTTCTTGACGACTTGGTCTCTGATCGAATGAATGACAGAGGTTGCTGTCATCCGCAAATGAGTATATTGGATTCGAAGTCCGATCCAAGAGGTCGTCGATGAAAATAAGAAAAAGGGAGGGGAAAGGACAGAGCGCTGTGGTATTCCTGCGGCTAACCTATGCTCGTTGGATGAGAACCCATCTACAACAACACGTATGGTGCGATCTCTGAGATCGATATAAATCGAGAGAAGTCACTACCAACACTAAAACTATCAAAGGCCTTGGAGATATCTAGAGCAACGACCCTACTCTCATCAAACTGGTGGATGGATCGATTCCACTTTTCGGATATCAGTGTCATCAGGTCTCCCGTAGATCGATTCCTACGGAAGCCATACTGTCGATCATTAACTAAGTCATTAGTTTCTAAATACCCCACTAGATGGTGGTTAACCATACTCTCCATAACCTTCGAGAGCGCAGAGCAAATCGCAATCGGGCGGTAGGTAGCAGTGTTATTAGCCTCACTTTTTTTGGGAAGGGCTGGATGTGCGCAATCTTCCAACGAGCTGGGAAAACCCCTGCTCGGTATGCAAAGTTGAAAAGATTGCGAAGTGGACGGGCAAGCTGAAATGCCATCCGCGCCCGGAGATTTATTTACGTCGAGAACCCTTTTAACTCCAGGTGTTCAAAAAAAAATAACTGAGGCATGTAACTAGATACATTTTCAATCACGGGGAGTGGTTTATTGCTTTCCGGCAAGGACGAATTCCTTGCAAACATTTCAGCCTATAGGTTAGCTTTAGCAACCGGGTTAGTGAAAATCTGGTCATCTTTAACAAGAGAGATCCCAAGATAGATGCTCTGCTTACAAATGACTAAAAGCTCTTACTTCCCCTGGGAGAAGAAAGAACTTTGGCACGAAGACGTTGTTCGTACAGATACTTTGCACGTCTAAGTACCCTGGCACACATGGTTCTTGTCTGCTTGCGAATCAGACATTTTAATTCAAACGCCATTTCCTGCACGCTTCCTCTTTGGCTTTGACAGCAGTCTTGCACGTCTGGTTAAACCAACTTTTATTAGATGTTTTATCCGAAATATTGAATGATTCCATTCCAATCAGGATAATATTTTTGATCATTTCAGTGCTTTTTCATATATAATTTGTCCGCTTTGGAGTTGGGGTCGAAGCGACACGAAGAGCGGAATACGAAAAGGCTGTTGAATCAATACAGTGATCCGAATTACCAAGAGGTGCAAGAACATTAACTTCATACTTTTCAGGGAGTGAAGTTATGAAGTTAAAGTAAAGTGTTGTAATTTAATGTCTGAGAGAATTCTTATTGTCAGAACTATATTGTGGAGGAACTACTGTACTGTACTACTGTAAATTCAAAAATTGTGAAAAACGCGTCCCTAGAAACATCTGTGTGCTCGGTTCAGACACGGTTCATCACATACAAATATCGCTTCTGATTTGACTGTGTCTGTTCTAGAAACCACACATTTTAAATGATTTTGTTTAAATTTGCCTCAACACTATTATTACAATTAAGGTTCCATGCAAATGTCGCCGATTTTACTCTACAAAACACATAGTTCAACAGATATTGATCATAATAAGTTATATTTCAGATGGAAAGATATATAGTGAATGAGGGTATCATCGGTGAATTTAATTGAATGGCGTAGAAAGTGAAGGCTATCATATAGTCGGCCCGCCCGACTTTACCCTTTCCTTACTTGTTTTATTTTGGAATTTTTTCATACATCTGACAGTCAAAATCCGTTTAAACTTGGATTTTTATTGCATTCACGAGCATAACGCGTTTCCTTTCGAAACGCTAATTTTATGCATGCGATAAAAACTATTATTTTACGAGATAATCTAGAAATAAAAAAACGTCCATAACCCATTAGACTGGCCCAAAAAAATGGAAATGGATTATAAAGCTTTGGAGGGGACTTACTTTGTTTCTTTCCATTATAAAATATCAGAAACGAAATTTGGTGAAAATTGGACCACGGCTTATAACGAATGGTCACTATAGCTATATCTAATACTGAACCCATCTGACTCACTTTCATCATAGATGTCTATCTCGAATATAATGTGTTGTGCCCAATTTGACAATCTTGAAGAACATCGGTTAAAATATATGATTTCTAGAGTGGAACAAGTAAGGAAAGGCTAAAGTCGGGCGGGGCCGGAAAGAATTTTGAGTATATATATTTCCTAGTAAAGTATAATGTCTTCAGCCAAATTAGTTCAGAATCTGCAAATACATGCGGTCAGGGCCGTGCGCAGGGGGGGGGTTTGGGGGTTCAAACCCCCCCCAGAGAGGTTTCGAACATATACTTTTTAAAACCTTCTAGACTTTCTGAAGCAATAAAATATAGAATATTTAAGATTTTTTTAAAATAACTCGTCTGAAATGGTAATTTTGCAGTAAAATCATGAAAACACGAAAATTACATAGAAAAATCGTGGACACTTTCATGAATTTCGGACAAAGGTTATGAAAAATACAAACAAACTAAACGAATTGTGCCAATTTCAAGATTGTGTAGTGTTAATTTCGGTAATGGACACCCAATTATTCGGAAATTTTTCATTTTTATTAACCGATACCACTTCTTGACATTCGGCTAGAGCTATATCTTATGCACTTTTAATTGTATACTGCAATAAAAGTTTGGAAATTTAATAACAAAATCGTTTAGTAATATTAAAAAAAGTGTAGATAAGAATCATAATGAAATCTAAAATATTCTTAATGAAAACAAATATTTTGTTTGATGCTTATAGAGCGCTAGAGCGATATAACATTTGCGATTGGACATTTTTATGGAGCTGTATCTAAATATGAACCGTGTGATGTGTCCTATTTTCATCACAGATGCAACAACAACGGTTTCTGTTACTTCCAATGTTTTGGGAGTTTGCAATTATAATACAAATCCATTTCAACAAATGAAGAAATGAGTTTTAACTTACTAAAATTTTTGTTATATTTATCACTTATGTAAAAATATTTTTCAGAGTTAGTATTTTTGTGTACATATGTAACAAGTATTATTCGAAAGAGAAACAACAAATTCAGTAACTTGGATCTACGTAGGAAAACGAATCTCTAAAATACCAGTTATTTGGTTTTATGGAATTAAAATTTCTAGTTGTTTCTTCTTGCATTTCATCGAATACAAAAAACTGTATTTGTTAATATATTAACATATTTAAGATTATAAAAATGAAGAAACATTTCCAAATATTTTTATTTAATCGGAATATGCGTATAAAGATTAAACATCCTGTTACTCATGTCCTGTATAAATTAAAAACCCCAAAACTCTTTAGACATCCTATTTAAACCCATACTTTGTCAAAAAGCATATCCAATTTTCTGCATTTATCATAGAAAAATGCGGGACTGAAGTTTATCGCCGAGGAATTTGATCGTTTTTTTGTGTAATATTTCTTCAAAATATATATCGAGGGCTTATATTCAAAAGTGGATATGAACCATTTTCTCGAAAATGAGTTTTTGATGCCATACTATTCTCAGATTTGGATGTCATCTGGAAAATTTGGAAAAGATTTTTTCTAAAGCCATTTTTTTAATTTTCTGATTTGGCTATCCTCTCGCACGTTAGTTTGTTACTGCATAAGTGGCAATGAACATAAAAATAATAGAATCAAAATATATCAACAATGGAGAGCATAAAACCGAAGGTTATAATTCGCTACAACGATTTTGTTTAAAACATTTTTCTAGATTTAGGGCATATCGTACTATCAAATTCCATCATTTCACGTTAATAGCATTTGGATTCCCCAGTTATCAGACTAAAATAGGAAAAATGGTGGCTGTAAAGTCAAAAATTGTGAAAAGTATATTTAGAAAAAAACCGGCGTAACTTTTTATTATATTGAGAATACCAAAATATTTCTTTGGCATGTGATTGCTGACTTCATGGGGAATATTTGTGTATGAAAAGTTACAGAATTATGAATGTAGAATGTTAAAATATAAGAAATTGCAACGGCGAATTTTGGATTTTTCATCAATTGCAGCGATTTTTCGCGACTGGCTACCAATCTGACGGATGAAGCTGGCATCTTTAAATTCGCTGTGTACATCACAGAAAATGCGTTTTCTATACAACATTGTCAAGATTTCATGCAACAAGTTATGGAGTTTACTTTAAATCTTATTCTTATTTCAACATTCATAGTGCTCAATTTTAAACATACAAAAGTCGCTATGAACCACGGAAACGCGAATAATAATAATAAACTGCATAACAGCAGTTTTCTGCAATCTTACATCACCATTCACACTGCTAAAGAGTTTGCAGTCTGCTAAAATTGGCTGTTGTTAATTAAAATATAAAATAGATAAGCGTTCATAAGCGAGTTTAGCTCGAATTTTCTTTTATATTAGCTTGGGACAAAATGCGTATCATAAATATTGCTAAAAACAGCAAACGGCTGTTTACCATCTCAGCAGATACAACTCTGCTGTCTCTTTTTAACAGCAGAAAATCTGCTCTTTCAGTAGACTTTCTGCTTTCTTTTACTGACATATTACTTTGAATGTACTGATAGATGGAAAAAATCTGAAATTTTTTGTATGGAAAAAATTAAAATTTACTTTAACTTAAAAATGTGTTTTTTCCTAAAATGAAGTTAAAATGTTTATTGAAATTTATGCCGAGTTCTTCCTACATTTAAGTATTAATGAACTTATAAAAAGGTTTGAAATTGTTAAAAAATCTTCAATATAAATCTAAGAAGCAATTCTCGTTCGTTTGCAGAGACTTATTTCTTAAATACTTTATTAATTATTCTAAACAACCACTGCGAAGGCTCCTATCTTGCTTTCGTAACAATCATGGAGTAATAGCTCAACTCTTTTGAGAAATATT
The DNA here is from genome assembly GCA_947397865.1 of Polietes domitor. Taxonomy (NCBI): domain Eukaryota; kingdom Metazoa; phylum Arthropoda; class Insecta; order Diptera; family Muscidae; genus Polietes; species Polietes domitor. Next base: position 117,044,991 of record OX377619.1, on the reverse strand, counting down.
TCATGTTGTCATTTTTTGTATCAGTTTTGCATACTCTGAAGCAAAACTATTTGTTTGATTTTTTAGTTAACAAGAACTTATTTCAATTTCACCTTTTTTCTTGTATAAAATAAAATTTTCCTCAGTTTAAGTAAAAACCTACTCGTTTTGATGAAAAAATCAGCAAAATTGTCCTCAGTTTGAGTAAAAAATTACTTGATTTGAGTAAAGATTTACTTAGTTTTAGGAATTTTTTTTCAGCAAAATTTTACTAAAATTTACTTAGTTTTAGGAAAATGTTGCTTAAATTTAGTAAAAAATTACTTGTTTTTAGGAAAAAATTTACTTAGATTTAGGAAAATTTCAAAAAAAATGTACTTGGTTTCCTAAATTTTAGTTAATTTTAACTCATTATAGGGAAAATTTTTTTTGAGTGTAGACTGACTGAAACGCGTTATTCTATGAAAAACCAAATCCGAAATGGACGAATGGACGAAATGATAAATTAATGAGCATTTGGCAGACCCATATTTTGGAACATTGAAATTCTTAAACTGATTTGCTAAATTTTTTCAAAGATGTTGAAAATTGAATGTGTGATATTTGTAAACTCCTGCCCATATAAAAATATAAGGAAAATCAAAATAAAATAAAGCAAGTAGAGAAAGGCTAAAGTCGGACGGAGCCGACTATATGATATCCTCCACTTTCTACCCCAATTCGGGTAAAGTGAAATCGGGAAGGTTTTTTGTATTGATCCTAATCATGGACCAGTGTGACTCACTCTTATATTGTAAATACAACGCGTTCTGAAAAATAATTGTAATGTATTCGAAAACGACATTTGTGTGGGGTATATTAAAACCTGGGACGATGTGACTCGCTTTCACCATGTATGTTTATAGGCGAAATATAATACGTAGTTTGGCCAAAATCGGTTAAACTTTTGGCAGCAACATTTGTATGGGGGCTATATCTAAATCTGAACCGTCTTATTGCTTACACGACAGGTGTTTCTAGTTCGACTATAAGATGGTGTGCCAAATTTAAAGAAAACAAGTAAGGAAAGGCTAAAGTCCACTTTCTATCCGAATACAATTTAATTCGGTGAAAAAATGAAAACGGGCAGGATTTTTGTATGTGTTTGACAAAAAAATGTTAAATTGGAAAGGACATTTATATGGGGGTATATTGAAACCTGGAACGAAATATGTGAAATATAATATGTATAGTTTGGCCAAAATCGGTTAATCTTTTGGGAGCAACATTTGTATCTGGGCTATATTTAAATCTGAACCGATCTTAGCCACTTTCACCATAGGTTTTTTACTTGAATTATAAGATGATGTGTCAAATTTAAAGAAAATCGGGTACAATATGTCGTTTCTAGAGCGGAAAATGTCAAATCAGGAGCGACATTTGTATGAGGGCTATATCTAAATCTGAACCGATCTTACCCACTTTCTGCATAGGTGTTTCTAGTTGGATTGTAAGATGATGTGTCAAATTTAAAGAAAATCGAGTATAATATGTTGTTTCTAGAGCGGAAAATGTCAAATCGGGAGCGACATTTGTATGGGGGCTATATCTAAATCTGAACCGATCTTACCGAATTTCTGCATAGGTGTTTCTAGTTGGATTGTAAGAAGTTGTGTAAAATTTAAAGAAAATCGGGTACAATATGTCGTTTCTAGAGCGGAAAATGTCAAATCAGGAGCGATATTTGTATGGGGGCTATATATAAATCTGAACCGATTTGCCTCAAATTAAATAGGGTTCGTCCTTGATCCACAAAACTTACTTGTGCCAATTTTTGTTAAGATCGGACTATAATTGCGACCTGTAGTTTGATTACAACAATAGATGGACAGACAGACAGACAGACAGTCAGACGACATTGCTAAATCGACTCAGAAAGTGATTCTAAGTCGATCGGTATACTTAACAATGGGTATATCTCGCTTCCTTTTGGGTGTTACAAACAAATGCACAAAGCCATAATACTCTCGTGGAGTGTATAAGTAAAATGGTTTCTAGAGCCGAAAAGGTCAAATCGGGGGCGACATTTGTATGGGGGCTATATCTAAATCTTAACCGATTTGCCTCAAATTAAATAGGGTTCGTCCTTGATCCACAAAACTTACTTGTGCCAATTTTTGTTAAGATCGGACTATAATTGCGACCTGTAGTTTGATTACAACAATAGATGGACAGACAGACAGACAGACGGACAGACGACATTGCTAAATCGACTCAGAAAGTGATTCTAAGTCGATCGGTATACTTAACAATGGGTATATCTCGCTTCCTTTTGGGTGTTACAAACAAATGCACAAAGCCATAATACTCTCGTGGAGTGTATAATTAAAATGGTTTCTAGAGCCGAAAAGGTCAAATCGGGGGCGACATTTGTATGGGGGCTATATCTAAATCTTAACCGATTTGCCTCAAATTAAATAGGGTTCGCCCTTGATCCACAAAACTTACTTGTGCCAATTTTTGTTAAGATCGGACTATAATTGCGACCTGTAGTTTGATTACAACAATAGATGGACAGACAGACAGACGGACAGACGACATTGCTAAATCGACTCAGAAAGTGATTTGTTTGTAACACCCTTTTGGGGTGTTACAAACAAATGCACAAAGACATAATACCCTAGAGGATGGTATAAAAAGAAGAGCTATATAGGACGCACTAAAAGCCGAAGGACTACCGGTGAAAATATTTAAATTTATATAGGCACCAATGCCGCAAGCTACGTTCGGCACAGAGGAAAGCCAAGCGAATCTATAAAAACGCAGAGGTCGAACAACGAAGGGAATGTACTCAACTCAACTATAGTTTTCGCCATGGTCCTCGATGAGATTGTGACAAAATTATATGAAGAGAAGAGGTGGATTTTGTGGACCTTTAATAAACGCCTAATTATGCCTCATTTCACATAATTTTCATGATATGCAAAGTAAATTATGGACAAACCACATGTAACGAACAATTTGCATGCGTTTGTAACACCCATTGTTAATTATACCGATCGACTTAGAATCACATTTTTAATCACAATTTGCAATGTCCGTTTGTCTCCCCATCCGCCTGTCTGTCTGTCCACCCGTCTGTCTATCTATTCTAGTAATCAAAGTTGGTGCTGGCAACAATTGCAACCTGAATTGTTGCCAGCACCAAATGAAACTTTGCACAACGAAGTTTTTCGGGATAAGGACGAACGTTATTTAATTTGAGGAAAATCTGTTCAGATTTAGATATAGCTCCCATACAAATTTCGCTCCCTATTTGTCTTTTTCTGCTCTAGAAACCACATATTTCAACTAAAAACAGCTCCGGTAAAAAGAGGATAGATCGGTTCAGATTTATATATAGCTCGCATACAAATGTTTTGATAATGGAAATGAGGAGAATCACGCTCAACTAAAAATCAATGTGAGTTTTGACATTTCTTCCTTTATTTGCCGTAAACTAACGTATTTGCCGTAATTGGCACATATATTACCTATCACGATAAAAACCAATACAAAAGCTGATTTTAATGTTACTGTGTGCTTTTTGCCTGGCGAAGCGGGCGGGGGTTCAGCTAGTATCTTATATTTCAACTAGAAACACCCATGGTGAAAATGGGTCAGATCGGTTCAGATTTATATCTAGCTTCCATACAAATTACGGAGGTCTAGACTTTTTCCGCCCAGAAACCACATATATTCACCGAATGTCTTCAAATTGAACATAGTACGTTATAAAGAGTGATTTTTTTGAGGTTAGGATTTTCATGCATTAGTATTTGACAGATCACGTGGGATTTCAGACATGGTGTCAAAGAGAAAGATGCTCAGTATGCTTTGACATTTCATCATGAATCGTCTTACAAACGAACAACGCTTGCAAATTATTGAATTTTATTATCAAAATGCGTGCTCTGTTAAGAAAGTTCATTGCGCGCTTCCATTTTATGGTCAGTTTAATCGACCCACTGAAGCGGCTATTCGGGCTATTGTGACTAAATTTCGCACCAAATTTACATTGTTGGACATTAAACCACCAACACGCTTACGTAGAGTGCGAACTGAAGAAAATATCGCAGCTGTATCGGCCAGTGTTAATGATGACCACCAATTTTCGATTCGTCGCCGTTCGCACCAATTGGGTCTCTGTTACTCAAAAACGTGGAAATGCCAAAATTGGACTAAGCGGATGGACCACCTAAGACGCAGCCGCGGTCAACATTTAAATGAAATTATCTTCAAAAAGTAAATGTCATGGACCAATCTAACGTTTCAAATAAAGAACCGATGAGATTTTGCAAATTTTATGCGTTTTTTTTTTAAAAAAAAAAGTTATCAAGCTCTTAAAAAATCACCCTTTACTTGAACTGGAAGAACCTGTTGTGTAAGTGGTTCAAATATTCTTCTCGATTTAACAAATTGGGTCAGTTTATATTAGCCTATTATTATGAAACATACAAAAATCCTTCCCGATTGAATTGTATTCGGATTGAGAGTAGAGTGCATCATATAGTCGGCCCGCCCGACTTTACAATTGGTTTACAATTGGCCTTTTCTTACTTGTTACAATTGGTTCTGAACTTGAACCAACATTTTCTATAAGTGAGTCATCTCTGTAGTTATGTAGTTTATTCCTTACAAAATTAGTCACATTAACATTAGTCGTCCAGTGCTCAGCAACATGTTTATAAACATGCGTGTAGAGAATCTAGCTCTGCGTTGCGATCCCTGGGTTCTCAGACGCCTGATTCGATGATGTAGATTTAATATTGACAAACCATTGTTTAATTGTAGTTTTAGTACTTCTACTTGACATTATTTTTACCTCACACTGCTTTTCGTGGTTGAGATATTAAAAAGGAAATTGTTCCTTTTTCGAGAAGATCAAAATTTAAGCGTGTATCATCATTACGATCCATCCATGATCAGGCAATCCATGATTTTTCATAAACTGCATAATCTTAAACAAATTAAATAAGTGATAAGGCAATTGTGTAGAATAAGATGTGTAAGATTTGATTTGAACTGATATTTTGTCCTGGCTCAAGACCATTTTGCATCTATATTTAATAGAATGCAAATTTATTTACAAATGACCTGGTGACATTTCTTACTTGGCTGCAGAATGGATGATATAGCGATATTTATTGGTGTTTTTTTTTTTTGAAATTTCTTCATTGTCCTCTGTTTCTCGATTAGTGTTAGTACGATTAGTGGTAGCATAAACCGTATTTTTTGACTGTGAATTTAAGCTTTTGACATCCCTTGATAGTACCAATCATACTACAACAGCAATAAATGATTTTTTCAAAATTGGTATTTTGGGGGCGTAATTAGGGCTTGGAGCCCGGGAATCAGGGCCGTGCGCAAGGGGCCCTATTTTCAATTTTGGGGGTTCAAACCCCCCCAGAGAGGTTTTGAACATATACTTTTTAAATCCTTCTAGACTTTCTAAAGCAATAAAATATAGAATTTTTAAGTTCTTTTTAAAATAACTCGTCTGAAATGGCAATTTTGCTGTAAAATGATGAAAACACGAAAATTACATAAAAATCGTGGACACTTTCTTGAATTTCGGTTAAAGTTTATGAAAAATACAAGCAAACTAAACGAATTGTGCCAATTTCAAGATTGTGTAATGCTAATTTCGCTAATGGGCACCAAATTGTTTGAAAACGTTTAGTTTTTATTAACTGATACCACTTCTTGACATTCGACTAGAGCAACATCTCATGAACTTTTAATTGTGTAAATTTTAATTGTAAAAGTTTGAAAATGTAATAACAAAATCTTTTAGAAATTTTAAAAAAGTGTAGATAAGAATCACTCTGATATCATAATGAAATCTAAAAACATTCTTAATAAAAGCTTGGTGCTTGTAGAGCGCTAAGATGTAACATTTGCGATGCGACATTTTTATGGAGCTGTATCTAAGTCTGAACCGATGTGTCCTATTTTCATCACAGATGCAATAACAACGGTTTCTGTTACTTCTAATGTTTTGTAGTTTGCAATGAAACATACAAATCCATTTAGACAAAAGAAGAAAACTGTTTGATATAAACAGTTTCTCTTTGTTCATTTACAACAAGTGATGACATGTTTACCGGAAATAAACTAATTTTTCCCCCAAAAGAAACTCAAAAACGATGTTCACGTGTCTAAAATTTCGTTTCTACGTAATGCATTTTCTTAATTTTCTGATTTGGCTATCACACTGCTAAGGAGTTTGCAGTCTGCTAAAATTGGCTCTTGTTAATTAAAACATAAAAATAGATAAGCGTTGATAACCGAGTTTAGCTCGAATTTGCTTTTATGTTAGTGGGACAATGTGCGTATCATTAAAAAGACAATCGCAACATCTTTCCGTGGAAATAAATTGATTTATAATAACATCTATTCCAAAAAGTGTTGTTAACATGTACATATTCTAAGTCATACTGTTCTGTCCATATGCTTAAAGTTTTTTTCTATATTGCTAAAAACAGCAAACAGCTGTTTACCATCTAAGCAGATACAAATCTGCTGTCTCTTTTTCAACAGCAGAAAATCTGCTCTTTCAGTAAACTTTCTGCTTTGTTTTACTGACATATTCCTTTGAGTGTACTGATAGATGGATTACTGAAATGCAATTTTACCTACGATGTCTGTCGGACAAATGTATCAAAATATTTCTCGAAGATCCTGGAAATAAAATATGAATGGTTTCCAAACGCACACGTAATCACACATAATCAAATTATTTATCATTGCGCCATAGACTGACTAGACGTCATGAGCAAAATTGAACATTGATTGAAAATTGACTAAAATAATTAACAGAATTTTCACCTGCTTTATTTTTTGTAAAATAGCATTCATAAATCTGAGTAAAATTCAGACTACAATTTAGTTCAATAATTTTACTCCAGTTCAGTAAAAATTTCCTAAAAAGTTGGAAAATTAACTAAGTATGAGTAAAGTTTCATTCTTTCAAAGTCATAGTAAATAGTTCATTTACTAGAAATAAGATAGTAGATTTAGTTAAAAACCTTTCTTTGGATCTAATAAAAAATCTTACAATTGAGTAAATTCATACTTATGTGGAAGAATATTTCCAAGCTTTTAAGTGAGAAAAAAATCTGAAATTTTGTGTATTGAAAAAACTTTAACTTAAAAATGTGTTTTTTCCTAAAATGAAGTTAAAATGTTTACTGAAATGTATACCGAGTTCTTCATACATCTAAATATTAATGAACTTATAAAAAACATTTTTTTTCGTTCGTTTGCAGAGACTTATATCTCAAATACTTTAAAAATTATTCTAAACAACCACTGCGCCTTTCTTGCCTTCGCAGCAATCATGGAGTAAGAGCTGAGCTCTTTACGGCAGAGGTATCATGAAACTTTTGATAAATATTTCATGTTGTCATTTTTTGTATCAGTTTTGCAAACCCATTTTTTATTTTTTTTATTGAACTTATTTTAGGTATCAAGTTTCTCAGTAAATTGAAAAATTACTTGTTTTAAGGAAAAAATCAGCAAAATTGCCCTCAGTTTAAGTAAATACTTACTTGATTTTAGTAAAAAAATACTTACTATTAGGAAAATTTTAGCAGAATTTTACTAAGATTTAGTAAAAATTTACTTGGTTTTAGGAAAAATTTACTTACATTTAGGAAAATTTCAGCAAAAATTTACTTAGATTTAGTAAAAATGTACTTGGTTTGAGGAAAAACAAAACAAAAAAAATGAACTAGAATCAAGTTCAAAGCATGTACTAATTTCAAGGAAAATTTTGAACTTGATTTGAGGAAAATTTTGCTGTAGCGCTATACGAAGTTCAACTTTAGTTCATTTTAACTCATTGTAGGGTTAACTTTTTTATGAGTGTATAAGGTAATTAAATCGATAATAGACGTACGGTACTCATGCGACTGGAGTGAGTTTCTTCTTGGGCGTTATCGTAGGAACTGGAGTACTTCTTTGATCGCATAGATTTGGATTTTAACAACTTTCGAAGAACTTTCAGAACGAGGGCTGAGGTTCTGCAGCAGTGAAAATTGATATATGGGATTAATATACGATGACTCACGAAGGCATTAGACCGAATGATGTAACAATCAAAACCGGCTAGGTGATGCAGTGCTATTTTGGAGTGCTATTTCTCACAGCTGCATGAAATCCATATTTACTAATTTTTATGTTGGGGAAAAATATAAATTGTTAGTTTCTTATACTTGTATTATTTGGCAGAAGTTATTTACATTGCCCATGGATTCGAAGTTCAGCTTCGGCCCAAAAGATCACCTTCTGTCGAACACTAGTCCACTTATCAAGTCCATGTAATCAACTTCTATCAATTCCAAAATTTGCTTTTTCTGACAACCGGCATTTTTGCAAACCGCATTTTTCTTGCGATTTCGAGTTTCAGAACATATTCGTTCTAAAATACCATACAAGGACCGTAAATGGACGTTTGCAAAACAAATTGGAAAAATTCCGATATGTCGTGCATGTTCATAGTCAGAATAATGTCAGGTGGGTCCAACTATATGATACCCTTCACTTCGTGGAAAGTGTCCTATATCATGGACCAATGATACCCTCTTCCACAATGTATGTTTCCAGGTGAAATGTAACTTGTTCTGAGCAAAATATGCGTTTTCTAGGGTGAAAAAGTAAAATCGGCGACCGATGTGGCACGTTTAAATTAAATTTAATTTGATATTTGTATGGGAGCTTGCACAGAACAACAAATGAAACACCTATAAGTGGCCAATTAATGAAAAGGAAGTGGAGGTGGATTGGACACACCCTACGTAAACAACCTGGTAGTATAACAAGATATTCTCTAGAATGGAATCCACAGGGCAACCGAAGACGAGGACGCTCAAAAAATACATGGCGATGAACTATTCAACGTGATATCGAGAGAATAAATATGTCATGTGATGAAATAAAAATAATAAGTAACTATATAGTAGATGGAAAAAACATGTAGACAACCTATGTTAACACGCGGAATAAAGAAAGGAGAAAAAATGGGAGCTATAACAAATTTGAATCGATCTCACCCACTTTGACCACCAGAATGGATAATTTATATAATTTTTAGAGCAGAAAAAGTCAAATAGGGAGTGATATTTGAATGGTAGCTATATATAAATCTGAACCGATTTGACTCATTTTCACTAGAGATGCTTCTTGTTCAAATGTAAGGTGTTGTGCCAAATTTGAAGAAAATCTGTCAAAATTCCGATCTGGGACTCTTTCCCCACAGATGTTTCTAGTTGAAATAAGAGATGTTGTGGCAAATTAGAATAAAAACGGTTAAAAGTTATGGCTTCTACAGCGGAAAAGTCAAATCGGGAGCGACATTTGGATGGGGGCAATATCTAAATCTGAACCGATTTGCTTCAAATTAAATAGCGTTCGTCCTTGATCCACAAGACTTACTTGTGTCAATTTTTGTTAAGATCGGACTAACATTGCGACCTGTCATTTGTAAATTGACTCAGAAAGTGATTCGAAGCCGATCTGTATAATAAACGCTGGGTCTAACACGTTTCCTTTTGCGCGTTACAAACAAATGCACAAAGACATAATACTCTCGTGTAGTGTACGCAAGAAAATCATGACTCACATGATTTGTTTACTAGATGTGAATATTAACTGAACTGACCTCTTAATACCGCAGTTACCAAGTTAAGATTTTCCCAAAAAATTGATTAAATTAAAATGGAGGGAGAAAAGTACGAAAATAATTATATTAGCAGAGAAACATATAAAATTCGAGAACACCAATATACTTTCATCAAAAAAATAATATTCGAATATATGACTCTGCAAATGACAGAGCACATTTGTCTCATATTGCATTCTGGCAGCATCGCTGATTTAAACATAATGCATAATAGTATTCTTTTTTTGTGAAAAAAAATGATAATAGCATAGCATATCTAACGTATTTCTTGTGGCATCCAAAAGAAAGCTCAAAACAAATTTCAGAATAATTTTGCAATTTAAATAAACTAGATCGGCGATTTAAATGATTTTTTACTTGAAATATGAAAATGAAATTAGAAAATTTTAAGTAAGTATGTATTAAGGCACACTCTATACGCCTTTTCAAATTTTAAATTAGAATCGGAAATAAAAAATAAATATGATTACCACGACTGGCACGGAAGTACCTCTTCCGATCAAACCAAATTTTTCATTACATGGCCCAGTGATGCCGCCAGCCCAAAAAGCACACCAAACAGTGACGCGTTGTGGATCAATAGTCACGTGTGTCTCTGAACCCGATATGCGCATTATGCTTATTGACATAGCCATCGAGATGAAAATGAGCTTCATCTGAAAACACGAGAATTTTCTACGTAAATATTTTACATTTTGCGTTAAAGACTCTTTATTGTGGAAGTGAGTTTTTAATATTTCCCTATTTTGTTCGAGTATATAGCGTCCCATTTTGCAAATATCAAACATAAACCTGAAAATAAAAATGAATGTTATTCCAGTATGGTTTTATGGTTTAATGTTTTTGTATCCAATAATCTCAAAAAAGCTTAAATATAATATAAAAGGTTCCGTTTTAGCTTATATATAAACCGACCGAAATAATCAAGAAGAGTTGCAAATATCGAACGTGTCCGTCCGGTTAATGAGTTCGCAGACGCTGCAGGAGAGCATATAGGGAAAAAAGAATGGTTATCAGATGAGACTGCTCCATTGTATTGTCAAGGAGGGAAATGAAATCGAATATACACATAGCAAGGGTGCGCAATGCGGAGGCTGCACTGAGAGCGAGGAGTGATGTAATCTACAGATTTTGGAAACATACATTCCTGTGCCAACCATGCCGCCAGACATGGCATCCCAACCCAATACCCAGATTTAAACGAAATTTTAAACGAAAATAAGGTTCCCAGAGTGGATTACATAGCCCCGGAAATACTTAAAGTTGATAGTGAAACTATAACTTACTGGACTCCCTGGAGAAATTATACTGGATAGACGAATGAGTTTATTTAGAACACGTTCAGCAAAAGAGTGAGTCCTGAGCAGATTGGTAATTTAAAAGAAAATAAGAATTTCGTATCTGACTGGAACAAGTCTTTGAAAAGTGTCACTTGTAACTAATGCTATATTAATTATTTGGTCCAAGGTCAAGGGGGATGTCGAATTGAATATGAAGTCAGAGATATTCTGCCAAAAGTAGGACACAGAGAATTGTATACATCATAAACATGTTTATCACTTTTTGCACTGGCTGAAAATAGAAGTGCCCGAATTTTCTAAATTTTAATAAAAATATTCCCCATTTCAAATGAAATTTTCACAACTTCAATTGGAATGTTCTCAACTTGGAAAGTAATTTTTCGTTTTAATTCGAATTTTGTTAATTCTAATGGAAACACGATATGCAAATTCAATTGGAAATTTCCCAATTACAATTGGAAATTGGTGTAGTCTGATGACGCATCTTTCTTCACCTGATAACATCGAACATGTTGATGTCATGCCATGTTGGAAGCAATATTTTTTTTTGGGGAAATTACCCACTACAGTGGAGGCTTCACTGTATTCATACAAACACACTCACATACTTACATATATTCATTCTCTGGTTTTGCTATTTTGCATAACGTTTGATTGTCTTTACTCGTGATGAGGAGAGGCAGTAGTGGTCCCATGTGGAAATATGTATGTTTGTGCATGAAACGAGCACTGCGGCTGATATGCGATGAAATTTTTGATGTGTCCTGGCCCGGGCTCTGCTGTGCTGCTGAGGAATACTTTTACTTTGCTCTTGCTCTGTTTGCTTATCTTCATACCCGTTCGTCGTACGTACTTTTGTTGTCGTTGTTGTTTCGCTACTAAAAATTTTCCACATTTAAAGTGCAAGCGTGAGTCGACGAGTCATCAGCATACGACTGTCAGTCGGCGGAGCACTGTTGGACTGGGTGGTACTGCTGGGTTGGTCCTTTGCTGCGCTTCGTACGTAATGCCATGCCACGATGAAGGATTGAAGTCAAATTATTTCCCAGTCATCCAACCCATCACAGCATGAAACCCTGTTGTTGTTGCTCATGTTTCCGTTCTGCACACACATGCATGTGTTTGTGCAAGCATGGCTGTGCTATATTACATACGTACAGCCCTTGGCCGTTGAGTGACAATCGTTAAAAATATATTTCAAATGTCCTAAACGATGGTACGGATTTTGAACTTATAAACGCGTTTCTGGGAACTTCAAACTGGTATCCTTCAGTCATCATACTCACTGTCATTTGAGATCAAATGGGCTTTATTCAAGTTTGTAGAACTCGCAGTTGAGATTGGATATGGGCATCTCCCAGTGGCCCGGACGCGATATTCGCACGCCTTAAACTACGCCAAAAACAAGAAAGTATCTGAAAAAGTCGATCAGCCTTGTTAGTGTTCTAAAGCGCTTAAAGAGTACTACATTTTAAAAATATATCATCAGGATTTAGTACAAATTAGTACAAAATTATAAACAATTTTACATCGAAACGGACGCGACAAAAAACAGAAGTACTTTTGAAGGTCTTATAGAAATATACAAAGTTAAGCGATTTTTTGAGAACATTGTTTTTCCTTATATACATCTAAATGAAGGTCAGAGGATATATTTTGTTCGTAGATTTATGAAAAATGAGAATTATCTCTTATTTTTCTTTAATTAGGTACAGCAGAAACACGGACGCGACAAAACGGACGGGACAAAAATTTCCACTCTCCGAATTTCATCATTCTAGCTGTAGCCGTTTAATTGATAACATTGTTATCGCTCCCTTATATCCCTTGAAAGTACGAATTTGGAAAAAAACCTTTTTATTTTTCGTGTATACGCTGTCAGTGGGATGTATACTTCGAATTTCATGATTCTATCTGATTCGAAAAATTCCTTTTCTTTCCCAATTCTTTAGAATTGGTGAATTAAATTTGGATCATCGAAACCAAGTCTTTTATATTCATGTTAATACCACCGTTAATAAAGCTTATGGTTATATTGCCTCCAACAAGTATTGTGCGATGGAGTTCTCTGATCCTTTCAAATGAATGGACTTTTTACAACACTGGATAGTCACATTTAGAAATTTGGATCTATAGTATGACTTCTATATCAAAATGATCGAGTCAGTTACCAACAATCGAATGTTCAGATGTGTTTTTGAACAATCATTGTAAATCCTGCGTAGATTGTGGCCAGTCATTTAACAAATCCCACTATGTCATTTGCAAATAAATTTGCATTCTATAAAATTTTTATTCAAAGAGATATTTACATTGATAACTGTATTTTTTTCTAGTCTCATTCAAATAAAATAATAGATTTTAGTGTCAAATAATAGATTTTAGTCAAACAAATAAAACATGAAATATTGTTTGGTTAATATTTTGAAGTCATTACTCACTCTATGTACACATTTTCGTTTTAAACCTTTCCTCATTTAAAAAATTGTAAATTTTGTTGAACTGTTTTGAGGATAATACAATCACATATCGTCGCCGTCGCAGCAAAAGTAGCCATGTGTAATTTTTCGAAAAAAAAATTATTGCGGCATTTGAAATTTATGACCATGATACGTTTACCCACCAAAGCATTTTTCGATATCTTTATTGGTTCAGATTGTAGCAAAAGTAGCTATGTGTTTCAGGTATAAAAACTTTTATCAAAAGTAGCTATGTGTTCTCCAGCACATAGCTTCGAACAAAATTCAAATGAAAAAATATACATATTTTACTCGCAGAAATTTGGAATGAAACAGAAGGATAACTTCGAACGATTTAATAATGTTTTACGACACATTCTAACATGGACCACTTGTTTAGAGTTTTGTACCAATATTTTGCAAATATTTTTTGTTGTGAATTTTAGTGAGGACCTACAGGGGAGGTCAGCTCACAGAATGTTTCAAGAATGAAATTAAATATATCTAAATTATTATCTTTACTTAAAAATAAAATAAATTTGCTCATGCGAAATAATGCTGTCGCCTTTTTTGGAAACCAACGATTTAAAATGGTACCTTTCTTGGAAGTTTTGTTTTCTAATTGAAGTAAAACATTGACACCCACCTTTTAACTGGTTTATTTAAAATTTTAGAAGCAATCTAACTGTATAATTTGAACAATAGGGCTAATAATGAGATTGGAAGGTTAAAATACCAAACCAACCTTGCCAAAAAATATGACGTTTTCTCCTATAACTCACACACATATATATATATATATATATATAGCGCATGGAGTCTAATGGAAAATTATGATGGTGATGATCTCTGTGTATCTTTGCAATCGGTGCATTATTGAAATATTGACATTCATTTCAAAATTTGGCATGGACGAGGTTACCAATCTTGGAATGTTAACCAATTGCCCCCATATGTGCACTAGAGATCTAAAATTTTGCAAATAATCTGGAAAATACTTCTGCTCTGGACATGTTAATTTTCATCGAGATATATGTATATATCGGTTAAAAACTTACGGAATTAACTCCAAAAACCGATTTGGAACCTGTGCGTTGGAACGATTTTATCTCATATCAAAACTTATCACCAGTTCCACTTTTGCTATAAATATTCCTTATATGAAATGTAACATGATATGGATAATTTGATCAAAGTCCAATTTAAAATGTGGTAACTCATGAATATTATATCAAAGACATATTAATTAACGATATTATTAATGAGTTGTTTAAATATCCATGTTAACAATCTCTTAGATTCCCAAAATCTCTTTCGGCAAAAATAGCTATG